>RJWM01042374.1:0-14428 GCA_004363535.1 Dasyprocta punctata | reverse complement strand
TAAGAACTATTAAGATAACAATTTTTACCAAAACACTTAAATAAAATATTGACATCACAATATAATCACAATTAATAATGGCAATTTGGAAGTTATTTTCAAAACTAAAAAGTACAATAAAGTGACTGTTGTTACATAAACTATTTCTTGGATCCTGGATAATAAAAAAAGTTCCCTTTATTAACACTAAGAAGCACATTAGAAGACTACAAAATTCTAGTTATTCTTTAACTTGCTAGAAGTTAGAAGAAGGCAACTTATTTTTGATATATTGTAATATAGTATCCCCAGTTCTTTTTATAAAATCCAGAGTTTCGCTCACATTAAAGGTTAAAAATTTTGAAGGAACTTCAGATTAGTCTCATACATTATTCTTACACATAAATCAAAATTAGCCTAAGTAATATAGTTTTGCTCATCAAAAGAGCATTGCAAGCTGGGCGTGGTGGCGCACGCCTTTAATCCCAGCACTCAGGAGGCTGAGGTAGGAGGAGCGTTGTGAGTTAGAAGCCCACTTGGGCTACAAAGTGAGCGCAAGCCTGGCCTGAGCTACGTAGTGCGACCCTGCTTCAGAAAACCAGGGCTGGGAGTTTGACTCAGTGGCTTAAGCGCCTGCCCTGGCAGGTGCGAGGTTGTGAATTCAATCCCTGGTGCTGCAAAAAAAAAAAAAAAGCATTGCAAAAATAAATATTTCAGGTATTTTCTTCCAAGTGTTTCTGCTTATTTTCCAATTTCATTGTCCCTTTAAGAAATATCACCAGGCAGATGCAGTAAGCACATTAAATACCTCTTAGCAGAATTTGAAATTTAAAAAGCTAGGCTATTTATTTGTTTTGGTTTATTTTTCTTAAGTGTTTACTATTCAACCTGCTTCAAGAAGATAAGAGCATGTGCTCTGGAGTAACAGAACTAAATTAGGACACTGTTTCTGACACTTTCATGATTTGTGAGTTTGAATATCTTTTAATTTCTCTGATCTCACTTGTTTTATACATTAAAGAGATTACTATGTATGTGTGTGGAGGGAGAAGATTAGGGTTCTCATTAGTAATAAATAATAGAACTATCTCATTATTAATTTCCTACAACCCAAACGGATGCAGTGTTGCTCCACCTTTCCCTTTCTCTTTCTCTTTCTCTTTCTCTTTCTCTTTCTCTTTCTCTTTCTCTTTCTCTTTCTCTTTCTCTTTCTCTTTCTTTTTCTCTTTCTCTTTCTCTTTCTCTTTCTCTTTCTCTTTCTCTTTCTCTTTCTTTCTCTTTCTCTTTCTTTTGTCTTTCTTTTTCTCCTTCTCTTTCTCAGTTGTTTTTCTTCATTGGAATATAAGTGAAAAATGGAATTACAACATTAATTTCACCATTCTAAAACAATACATTTTCACATTTAAAAAATCTATTGATAAATTTGAACGACATGATGCATAAAATGAGTTTTTTAGTATGCTACAAATGAAGAAAACAACCATCAGAGCTATGCTTTTCTTTTTAAAAACTCTAGGAAACTACCAAAAAGTTAAGATTTTTTAAACAAAAAATGAACTAATTTCCTGTACTTAATACAGATTACATACTACTGCATTCAGGGTTAGGAACAAATATATACTGTTTTTGGTAAAAATATTGTGGGCTCATCTTCATTTCAAGTCGATATATTCTAATTTTTGTTAATTTGCATAATGATGATTAAGAATTACCTGCAATCAATTTACTAAACCTAAATTTTGAAATGTTATTCCTCACTGAAACATAATTATCAACATTAAAATTTAGTAACTTAATGATTTCATAGATGATGATTATATAATATGTGCACTTGCATAGAAATACCAGCTCTAATGCTTTGGCAACAGTGATAAATCATTTTTATGTTTTAATAAATGTGATATAGCAAGAAAGTATGGAACAATCAATGAATACACTATTAAGTACTAAACACTTTGAAAACCATGATAATAATATTAACACCAAAATTATGTGTATATGCATATATATATATATACACACATGTATATTAATAATATGCTTACCTTACTTACAAAGTAAAAATGAAGGAAAAATGGCTAAAACTTTGCCTAATGTACTTGACTACTTGTTAAGAGGGTCAGAATTTGTAATTAAATTTCAGTAATTCTAAGTCCAGGATTGCTCTAGTATATTTTGGTGTTGCTCAAACAGGAGTGCTTTTTAAATTGCTTATAATATGCACAGTCTGATGGCACCTTCTAAACATATAACTGAAAACAATATACTGATATTTTCATATGCTTAGGGTTATGTTTTAGAAAAGGGAGCTTTGAAATTTGCAGCATGATTCGTGATTACAGACAAGAGGCTTCCCCAAACTTCCTTAGGCCTGGGTCACATCCCCCCTCCCCTTTCCTCAACCCAAATGAACGGTCAGAATAAGTAGATTCTCTGGGTCATGGTGTAGGCCCTCCCTGACCTGAAGGCCACTTAGGGCAGACTCCACAAGCAGGAGTGGCTCCCACAGCCTTCTCTGCTAGTAAAACAGTGACCACCTCCAAAATAAAATAAAATGAAATAAAATAAAATGTACATGCCGGCAAAACTTAGTCAAAGTCCAACTTCACTTCCTCAGAAAGAGAGGGAGGCATCTGAGTACAAGAAGGGGTGAAACCGTCTGAATTTGCTTCTGTCTTCTTGTATTATCTACCTCCAATTTTTTCTTGCTATAAAAGGCCCTAATACACCTGTTCACTGTGAGATAGTGATTTTAGGCAAATAGGCCTCTCTTCAGGCTCAATGTTAAATAAATCCTTTTTTTTTTTTTTTTTTTCATTTTTGCTAAAGGCCTTCTTTGATTTGGTCAATAGTGAGCAACCAAACCTGAGTTTAGTACGTAAGTGACTGATAAGAAAATGATTTACATAATTTACTGTTTGGAAAATTTCACACCACAGACTAAATCAAGTTTTCTTGAATTCCTTTCTAGATATTTCTCTGTTACATCAAGAAAGAAGATCTGTTATTATTTTTCTAAGATTTCTTTGTCTAATCTAAAGGGTAAAAACTGATATTTCTCAATAATAAAATAACAAAGAATTATGCTAATCTTACTCATTGTTCAGATAGCAGAAATGCCTAATTGGTAGTAGTTCTGTAAGATTTTGCTTGCATAACTTTCTCAATTTTATAAGTCTTTCTCAATATTATAGAGCAGATGTCATGATATGTTTTAGTACCATTAATAAAATAGTGTCTATTGCCAATAAATCTCACAGTCCTTTTTCAAAATCAGTTTTAATAACATGCCCAGAAAAGTCTTGTTTTATGGTGACAAGTATACAAAATAGTTTATTCAGAACTTTTCTTACTTTTTATTTGTTCTGCAGTTTACAGCTATACTTCCAAAAATATGTATAAACACTGAATTTGTTGCAGAAGTTGTCTAAGGATAATATTTTTTGACATAGGGTATGTTAAATTTTAGGGTTAATTTTATTACAATATACTGACCAGTTAGTATTTATCATAGAGTAGAGATAAGGTAAGTAGAGATCTTCCCAATTATAAATATGCCATAAACATATTGTTGAATTTACAGAATATGTTCCATAGAAATATATTCATCATCAAAGGATATTGGTTGGTATAGCATAATCATAGGCATGGATTTAAAAAACATATATTATTTGAATGACATTATCACCCCAAGTTGTTACCAATTCAATCTCTGAAACTTCACTTTTTAACCACAAAGTAAGAACATTTGTGTTTCATTTTCATTATATGTTAATAGGGATGAAATGGCATAATATATTAAATGATTCTGTGGGAATAGGGAAGCACTATACTCATACATTCAGACTAAGAAGAAGCTGAAATTGTTCCCCTGAATAGCATGTCCTGCGTATGTCCCGAGTATAGAATGATTACTTCTGTCTTACAGAGTGCTGATTCTTTTATCTAAATCTGGATTGCACCAGAAATTTATTACCTGGTCAATTATTGCCAAGAAAGGTGGCAGGTTGAATAATTTCCTAGTAGTCTTACATAGTTTGACCATCAACCTAATTTATTGTTATTTAAAACAAAATATTAGTACATGTATGCTGTGCATAATGAGCATATTCATCTTGAGCAGCTGGAAATGTGCATAACACATCTTAATTCTTTTTTTCCCTTCCCTCTCCCCCAACTTCATTCCAATACCATTTGAATATTTTTTTCCTGCTTCTCAATAACTACTATTCATTTTGGTCCTTAATTATTTGTGATTTTGGTTTCTCATACAAGAGAAAAATGCAATATTTAAACATGTGTATCCTATTTAGTTCACTTAAAAGTATGGTCTCAATCTTTGGGTTAATTTCTTCACATAAAATAACCATAAAATTCCTAATACTCTAGTTTAAGATTGAAATCCTAGTGAGTCAAAATACATAACAGAATCAACAAACATTGGACCAATGATGAGTTGCTGCCACTCTGAAAGACTGGTAAATAAAAATTACCTTTCCTTTGGTTTGAAATTATATTAAAATATACACTATAAGTTCAAATTAAAAATAACTGAAATATTGTAAACGTATGGAAATATGATTTAACTCATTAATATACAAATGTTCTTTCAAGCTCTAATATTTTAAACGCTTTAAGTAGACTATTGCAAAATTATTTGTCATGTGTTCACATGTATAATTTCATATAGAAAGTAACTTGAAAACAATGCTAATGTTGATTTAAAATTCTCATGAGGTAACAAGTATAGTACAGGATATAAGTAATCAAGATATAGTTTCTTAAAATATAGCTTACTAGCATATAGATTTTTCTAGAGAGTGAAATAAACACAATTCAATCAAACCAAAAAACTACCATTTATTTTAACTAAAATGCATCATTTTGAAAATGCCTAAAACTCAAATTTAACAGTAAAACTGTTACTATCATTGTTACTGTTTTTTTTTTGGTATAGAGGAAAGAAATCACAGCCTCATGCTTGTCAGGAAGGCTCTTAGCCACTGAGCTAAATTCCCGGCCCTTAACAGTAAAATTAAATACTACCGGTTTTAAGGCCATCTTATTCAAGGTATACTGCAACAAGCCAGGTGTGGTGGTCCACGCTTTTAATCCCAGCACTTGGGAGGCTGAGGTAGAAGGAGCATTGTGAGTTCAAGGCTGGCTTGGGCTACAATGAAAGCGCAAGGCTGACCTGAGCTACATAGTGCGACCCTGCCTCAAAAAAAAAAAAAAAAAAAAAAAAAAAAAAAAAACCTAGGGCTGGGAGTTTGGCTCAGTGACTTAAGTGCCTGTCTGACAGGTGCGAGGTTGTGAGTTCAATCCCCGGTGCCGCAAAAATAAATAAATAAATAAATAATAAAAAAATAAAGGTATACTGCATATGAATAGATGTGTACATAAAAATTAGTGTATTTTTATTTTCCATTGATTAAATAAGCTATATAGCCACTGCATATATTTCATAAAGATGAACTTTAGTATCAGTTAGCTCATTGAAATAATGCATTAGTTTTCCCATTTAAATTATTACAGACAGTACTCACAGTAAAATATAAATCCTACAAAGTGCTTGCTTATTACAGTGCCTAGAGCATAATGACTGCTAATTAGATACTATTTACTCTCTCCTTATTACACAAATTCTGGAAAGTAAGGACAAAAGCTGCATTATTATATATTGCCCCTATCTCTTGTGTTGTATTGAGTATAAAACAAGAGATCAGCATCCATGTTCGGAATATGTAAATATATAGAAAAGTCCTGAGGATAGCAATTGACTCCACGTTAGTTTGGCTCTACTCCAATTTGACGTTTTTGCCATCAACAGACAACAGACCAAACATGAACATGATTTCTAAAGAAACATCTGCAAAATAATTTGTCAGATGAGTTCACCTAGTACACACACACACTCACACACACACACACACACACACACACGGTTTAGAACACTTGTTTGAATAGAAGTGGGTGTACACGGAGCTCCGTTGTCTCCCACCTGACAAACCAAGATGTGTTAAACAGACCAACCAGCTCTTTGTTTGCCTCTGTGAAACTTTATGGAACTTTTTAAACTTAAGTCCTGACTTGGCTTCAAATCAGGACAACAAAGTTCACATTTTTTCTCCACTCATATGAAAGCGAACATTCAGAATTTTGTCTTAGATTTACTCTTTAAAATTCACTGTGAATGTATACCAACAACAGGAAATTCATAACTAGGAAGGAACAGTTTCGAGGTGTGTAATATTTGAAATTTCTTTTATTTGAATATAGAATAATCTGATGATTATTGGCTTTATTAAGGAAGCTCTTGCTCAATAAAATTACCATAAATCTGACTAAACGTGATGGAAAATGTCTTTTAGGTAACATGAAATTTTTAAAACATATTGAATATAGGTTTGAATTTTCTTAGCATAAGTAGTGTTAATTGTAACTAGAATACTTGTGTCTCATTAGGTGGAGACAATTTGAATTGTCTCTATTAGAAATGTTTATTTGTATAATAGGATGACAACAACTGAGAAACCACTCATATATATCACTTGCCATTTTTTCTCTACACAAGTCTTCTTTTCTTCCAGTTGATTTTCCTTGTGGGAACCACTTCATTTACCCTCTTCGTAGTAGTCACTATTACAGAGTTACCATCAATGACTAATAAAACACCTAGCTATTTTCTAAAGTTTATTTGAATAGGCTAAGACAAACAAGAAATCCTTTGTTTAGTAATAGTAGTTCTAAGCGTATAGGTATCGGGTGGTGATCAGCCTGAAGGTATATATAGATGAACAAATTCTGACAACATTAAAGCCAATATCACAAGACATAAACAAAGAGCATCAGAAGAAGAAAATCTTCAGGAATCTACTTGGATCCCTGGATGTAGCCTTGCCTAAGAACTCCAGATACCATTTTTTATTGCTTAGGTTTACTGCAACTTATGTGTTTGCTCTTACAACCAAAGGAACCCTAATAAGTACTGGTCCAGTGGTATGTTAATAAGGAAAAGGAAAATATTAATGCAACCTTCTGAAGTTATCTGAAACATTTTAAACTGAAAATTATATACATTGTTCACTCCAAATTAAATATTTAATGTAAAAATACTGAGTCCTCATATTAAAACAAACTTACAAAAATATACACTAATTGTGCATGATTTTCTCCTTTATGGAAAAGAGGCACAACCAGATCACTGAGGATAATCAATGCTGTTTGTCAAGACACTCAGATGACATCCTCAGAGAGGAAATTCAAATAAAAACTTAGCCAATTAAACTTTTGACTTATATTTTAAAGTGCCTTCAATAAAGGAGTATGTTTTTGTATGTTTGCTTTACAACTGGTAAATATTATAACACTTAAATCTTCTTTCTAGCAAAAACTTCCTTGGACATATTCTTCTATATAATTTTATCCTGCCCAGGTTCCTGGCTTGAGCAGGTACCTTCTTTTATCCTTGCCTCCTCTAGGTCTGACTTCCTCTGCCTTCTCATTTTCTGGTCTCCCACTGACAGTCTTGTCCTCTTATCTCCCCGACACCCGCCCTTGGGTGTCTCTTTCTGTGCATATTATTCTTCCTTTACTTCTGTCCTTGCCCTTTCCTTTCTTCTCCTTTCATCTATCCAACTGCTTATCAATATCTTTATACAAACATGAAAAAGAAACAATATAATAAATTAGATTTCAACCTAGCCTTTGAAAGGCGGTACTATCTCTCTGCAATAAAGAATATTGGTGATACTCGAAGAAAATCATTGTTATAAGTGTTTAATTCCACTTGAACACTATCAAGTAGTTCAGTTTTACTGTGTTCAGCTTGAAACATGTGAGAGGTTTTAAAATTTGCAGTAAACTTGACAAAGTGGAAAATAATTTTCAAAACAGGAATGAACAATTTCATAAAAATGAATATGCATTAGTTTTAAAGTCATGACGTATTAAAGAATAAAACCCAAGTCGATCACAAAATATGGACCTTTTCTATTTTCTCTGTTCTATTATGGTAACTGATTGCATGCATACAGTTAAATTTGTTAACTGTATGATTCTTAATTTTAAAAATCTCTTAATTTTAAAAATCTGAAGACTGCGTGGTAGCAGAATTAGGACCTGATTTTTCTGTTAGTAATACATTTTTAACCATTGTAATGGAAAAATCAACCCCATCCTATCTAAGAAGAACCTTAATCTTTAAGCAGTAATGCAAATATTTAGATATAAAATATTTTCCAATTTTCTGGATAATCCTAAAATTTTTCTAAGAAATTGATTTATGCTTAAAATATCTTATATCTTACACTTATCTCATTTGGGTGTTATATTTGTTGAGCTTATGAATGCTTCTGTATAGCTGTGTCTTAGAATAATTCTTTATGCCCAGAACAGAGATCACATTAGGTTACATGAACGAATCAATGAATGATTTCACCCAAGCCCCTGATTTTCATTTCAGGACTTAACTGTACACATGGCACAAAGAAGAGGAGTAATTAGTTTACACTGAATTTAGCAGATAGAAAGACAAATACTTGGGTCCCATAACATAACTTTTCTTTCAAAAAATGTGCTGAAAATTTCAGTCAAGTTTTTCTATATATATTTTCAGAAGTCTTACAGAATACCTGGTCATAAAGTGCTTTCAAAACTTGATTATATTTGGTGAAGTGGGAAGTACTAACAATACATAGTTTAAGGGAACAATATTTGATCTGTTTTCTCAGAATACTTTTTAAAATTATCAAATTAGACAATATTTCTCTGTTAGTTTGCCATGTGAGTTCTTTGGAGTGCTATTTACCATTGTTTCATTGACAAATTATTTTAAAACAGATGATGTATGAAGTCCATATTTGGCTACCACTCTGTATCTATATATATTTATATGTGTAATTTTTTTTCTATCAATATCTTCAGTGATAAAAGGAAAATCCCACTCTCTCACATCACAGAATGCCTCTAATGTGTTAACACTTCATATAATGAGAAAACAGCAGAAGCGGGTGCTAAATATCTTATTCAAATGAACTGAGATCTAAGGGTAAACGCGGCAGTATCCACGCAGTTCACAGACTGCTGCCCGAGCCAGTGTTTTTAATAGCGTTGCTTAATGATATTGGCATTCTTGATCATTTTCTGTCTTTGAAGTTACTGAGTTCAATGACCCATCCTCTGTGTTTATTTGTCAGGGCTGTGAGTTTCATAAATAACTTTTGAAATTAAGTGTTGATTTTAGATATCAGAAAAATGCAAAGTTGCATATCAATGATAAACATAATTCTCATGTATCAATTTTCCCTTAGTCAAGAGTTCTCTTTCACAGACAAAAACAAAAGTGGTGGAGGAAAGGAAGGAATTATCTGATTTCATATTTATGCATGATAATAGACGTACCCCTTGTGCAATCAATGCCACACTACTTCATAAAACAAAATAAAGACATTGACTCAAACAAATAGTAATTCAAGTATTTAGTAGTTTGAAGAAGGAAAAGGTGGTCTTTCTTTGCAATGGCTACCTTAATGTGCTGCTGAAATGAAAACAACATCTTCATTTTCAGCTTGGCTTTTCCAATAATACTGGCCAACATGATCACAACAAATTTTCACTCCCTGCACCTCATTTCTTCTAGAAAGTTCTAGAATTAACAATTTCCAGAAAATCCTAGCATTGACTCTAATTTTCTCTCGGTTGGTTTATGTTTATAAACTAGTTAGAGTTTCCAAGAAAATAAAATAGATAATATGATCTTTGAAGGTGGAAAGTAAGGTTTTGAAACCAATGAAGTAAAAATAGGCAAAAGGCAAAAGAAAGCTAGCATTTTTTTACAAAACAGTGAGAAAGGATTGGGGTCAGTCAAAACTATCCAGTCTCTATATAACACCAGCTTCATACAGAAATCTCTTAAACATATGTGAAATACTCTCTATAAGAGCTTTAAGCATTCTAGGGACAGGATATAGTAAAAGTCAAGGGGAAAATACTACATATGGGTAACACTATGCACATATTCTAATACCAGTTCTCAGAATCAATAATTGACAAGAGATATTGGTCATATTTAGGTGACCAATCTCCTTATGATAAAATGAGGATTCAGAAAATCTCTCCAACTGGTTTAAAGTTTAATCATATTTTATCTATATCTGAGTTAACAACGTCAACTGAGAAGCATATGTAATCATAATTATGCAGAAAGAGCATTGCAGAGTAAAATTGTCATACCTTACATTTCTTAGCTTGCACAAATGCTAAGACTAAAATTTATGCTATAAAAGTATTTAACTATTAATAACTTCAAGAAATATAATTACTGACTGGAGATATAGCTCAGTGGCACAGCACCTACCTGGGAAGTGCAAGGTGGTAAGTTCGATCCCCAGAACAAAAAAAAAGAGAGAGAGAGAAAGAAAGAAAAGAAAAATAATTACTAGAGTGTCTACCATAATTGCACTTCACAAAAAACAAAAGAATGCATGAATTTGGTCTAAGATTGGTTGAATGTGGGTATAAGTAGAGTAGTTCTTGAAGAGAAATGTAGTTGAAAATAAATAATATGCAGTGACAATAAATACTAAAATGGTATTTCTAATTACATGGTATAACTGATGGCTCATGCAATAAATTAAAGTAAGCAAGTAAAAGCAAAAACTTTCAAACATCACACTGTTGATATGTTACCTGTAAGTTTATCTACTTTAAAAGTGCATTTTGAAAAATCCAATTTTTCTTTATTAAGATATCCTAAAACATTTAAACATTCTTCTTACAGTAAATATTTATGAATAGCTTAGCACTGTAAAAGCACAATCATACTAACCAATGTGTTTTTAATAGAAAAGGAATATTTTCTCAGTTGTATTCAAACACTTGAGCTGTTTAGACATGTTCCAATGAAATAAAAAGCAATTGCCAGCACACATTTTAAGTAGAAGATAGTTGCCAAAGTTGATGTGAAATAAACTTTTTGCTCTCTGTTTTTAAAGTGCAAGTTTATGTCACAACTTAAGTTTATTTTAGCAACTTAAAGTTAATCCTTGACTACATGTCATGATTAGATATTCAACTAAGGTACACACTGCAGACCATCTGTGAGGGGACATTATCTCATCTGTCTCTCAGGGAATAGGCAGACTCATTTTGAAGATGGGCCCACCCTTGTTTTTTGTGAAAGCAGGAGAGTGCCAGGTGGTTGGCACAGATAAAGACAAAGAATAATACTGGAGGGAAAAAAAAAAAAAAAACGAGGGCTTTGCCAGCAAACCTTTGCAATATTGCTGTGCACTACAACAGGTGGTAAACACTGAGATCCCTATGTCATATATGCACACAAAGCCAGAATGTGATTCACATTTTGTAGCTCAGATTCCACGAGACAGCAAGAACAGATGTTAGGAAGTTTCAGAGTTCAATAAGGGAAGAATCTAATATCACACTGAAATCTTCCCCTTCTCATTGTGTCTATATTTATACTGCTGACTACACAGAAGAGCTCTGGAGACTAACCATGGAGTTAAGTGAGATTTAGATTAAAATATTAATACAAAATATTTAACCTTTTTTTTTAATTACAAGAAAACCTGCAAACTTCCTAGGGAATCTTATTGGCGACCTATTCAGCCTTGAAATATACTGTTAAATCCAATAAAATGAAAAGGATAAATGACATATTTCAATCAACTTCACTAAGGTTTCTTTGTTCTGGTTTTAGTACACACTGATTAAAGAAATCTGTACTGGAAAGTAAGGCAAAACAAAATAAATTATTTTCTTGCAATGTCCTCTAATAATCGTATGGATTTTGTTATCTACTGTTTCTTGCAGATATAAACTGATCAAAAAATGGCTTACTCAATGAATTTGTCAAGCCAGATACAAAACTTTACAGTTTTGCTAAAGCAAAATCAAGAATACAAGAATTAGTACAGAGGCAGGACTGTGTGCATAAAATTCATTGAGAGTATTTTTCATCTCTTTTCCCTTAGAACCTATTATATGCTCTAGAGAAATAAGACTCCTATGAATCACTCTTATGCAGTGGGTGTCAGTGATACTGCTTAATGTGGTTAGGGAGGAAAGAATAGCTTAGAGCAAGAAAATAAAGACTACACATTTATAATATTAAAATCTTAGGAAATACCCAAAAATACCTGGTACTAAGTAAAAGATATATTTCCAACTGTTTATCAATACAAAAACGTAGTTCAAATACAATCTCAATGACTCTTAGTGAACTATTCAACTGAGGGGTTCTTTTTGCATAGGTTAAACCTCGTGACCTCATGTAGCAGAATACTTGTCCATACAGTAGTCCAAGGTGATAATGTACTGTAAGGGGTAAGCATGCAGGATTCATTTAAAATTAGGCCAAGGGAAGACACTCTCAGACTATATAATTCAAAGAAGTGAAGTTGATGAGCAGTCAAATACAAGAAATTACAAAGAGAAAGGGCCATGTGCAGGACAAAATAAATGAAATTAAAAAAGAAACTTCTGCTGTAAATGAGGATAATAACAAGATTTTTCATTAGGGTTGCTTGGATCTTTCACAAGAAAATTATTTTTTGAGACAGAGCATTTTAATAAGTTATGATAAGAAGGTCTCTCAATCCCCACTGTGAAGGATAAAACAAGCAAAAATCCAAATTTTAAGACAACCCCATGGTGGGGAAAATGCTTTATCACATAATGTGTGCTTGAGATTGACAATTTTATAAAAAAAATCATGTATCTATAATGGGAAGAGAATTACTAGTTAACTGTTTTGCTCTACCTCACTAAGGTAATTTCGACCTTGTCAGACAAACTTCCCACAGATCACTTGTGTAATGTTATTTTTATGTTGTCAGTGCACATAAGCAATTCTTCTTTGTGATATTCAGATTTGTTTATCTATGTTGACATCAAGATTAAAACTGGAATGTAATCTCCAAGAAAGCAAAAATGTTTATTAATTTGTTTTAACTGTTATAACTTTTCTACCCAGAGTTTGTTTGAATGTAGTAGGTTTTCAATATGCTTAATAAATGAAAAATAATTTATAATTTTAAAAATAATTTATAATTTCATATTACAGTGAATCAACTATGTTAGCAAGGTTATACTGTGTGACATTTTTATGAAAAGTACCTTGTGCACTACAAAAAAACTTCATATAAGTTGATCTCATCCTATTTGTTGAAGAGTAACTGAAGGTTTCAATGTGTCAAATTGTCCAAAACCACAATGACTTAAAAGTAAAAGTACTTTTTTCAGGG
Organism: Dasyprocta punctata; assembly: GCA_004363535.1. NCBI lineage: Eukaryota > Metazoa > Chordata > Mammalia > Rodentia > Dasyproctidae > Dasyprocta > Dasyprocta punctata. The sequence continues at coordinate 1,184 of RJWM01042374.1, read as the reverse complement.
CTTGGCATAATTCTTCAAAAGGTAATGTACCAACAAAAATATACAATTCCTTAAAAAGGAAGGCTGTGTTCTCCTTAAGATCAGAAGGAATTTTCATTTTTAATTTTACAATTTGTATGATCATACTAAGGATTCTATATTCTCTTACCTAAATAATGATAATAAAAATTATTACTTGTTCCTTTAAGTATAGATATTTATGTGAAGCATAGTCTGTTTGCCTTGTATATCACTTCATGACAGGAAAATAATCATGCAACATATTAGGAAAAAGAAAAGATCAACTATAAGATAGGATGAAAAAGTGAATAATTGAAACTTGTTAAAAATCTCTATTGCTGAAACTATTAGGCAAAAGAGAACTGGTTAAAGAGGGAGAGAAAAACAGAGTAGAGCAAATGAACTGAAGAAGAATAGAAAGATAGAAAGAAGATAGGGGAAGAAGGCAGAGAGCAAGAGGCAGAGAGAGACATCAATATTCTGAAAAAAGATAGAGAGTTTCATTTTTGGGGTATTATATTATGTAAACAATTTTATATGTTACACTGAAGAATTCAAGAGTATGCTAAACAAAATTGTCTTCTGACTTGATTCCACTTTAAAATATTTTAAGGCCAACTACATTTTAAAACAAGTCACTCAACTGATTAACTTATAAATCATGGCTAATGTTAAGATCTTGTCAGTCTTAAAAGTTAAGTATTCATTTATATTTCTCAGGTTAATTGGTTAATGCAAACTAAGACATTACTAAATATGGAAAAAAAGGTGCCACTTTTTATATATGAATCCCATAATAATATAAATTTTCACACAGTATAAAAACACAGAATTTAATAAATATAGTTTGCTTGTATTTTTGGAAAATTTCTAAATTGATATTTAATAAAGACAAGGAAAAACGATGTACTTACTCAAATTCAAGAGAACAGGATGAATCTGAGCATCTTCTCTTTTAAATTTATAAAAAAATACTGGCAAGAAGTGATAGGGAATTTCCGATGTTTTATTATTGTTGTATAAAATCATTTCAGATGATTCTGTAATCAACTTAATATTTATCTGTGTAAAGCTATTATTCCAGCAATACTTCTTTTCTCAGGATCAGAAAACAATGTACTTTCTCTAGAATTCCCTGCCATAGTATCTCATATACTTCATTCCATGGGAACACAGGACTTATT
>RJWM01042373.1:0-14415 GCA_004363535.1 Dasyprocta punctata | reverse complement strand
CCTCAAACTTGGTAGCCATCTCCTGCCTCAGCTTCCTGAATGCTGGGATTATAGGTGTAGAGAGTAGGAGATAATTGTTCAAAATATGTTAAGTACCTGTCAGCACTAACTTTGCCTCAGTTTTCTTCCTCTCCCTCAACACACATAACCCTTATATGCCCTGAGTGTATCTGGGTACAAGATAGACAAGGTTCTTTTTGTTTTTTTTTTTTTAAACAAAAAGAAAGTAAGAAACCAAAGCAAAACAATTTCACAACCAGCCATTGCATATTATTATATTCACAGAAATTAATTTAGGATAAAAAAATATAGACGTGAAACATTATCCAAAAAATTATTAGCACAAAACTTTTGCCTCAATAAATCAAGAAAGACCAGCTATGTGACTGTCTTTTGTTATGATTGCTCTATTGTTTTCACATAAACATTTCGCATTAAAAATGAAATCTGAAGATGACCCTGAGAAAACTACTTTTCACTCAAAATTTTTTTTTTTTGCAGCACCAGGGATCAAACTCAGCCTCACGCCTGCCAGGCAGGCACTTTAGCCAGTGAGCCAAACTCCTGGCCCTAGTTTTTTGAGACAGGGTCGCACTACGTAGCTCAGACCAGCCTTGTGATTGTGTTGTAGCCCAAGCTGGCCTTGAACTCACAATGCTCCTCCTACTTCAGCCTCCCAAGTGCTGGGATTAAAGGCGTGCGCCACCATGCCCGGCCAATCCTAGCTTTTTGAGGAATCTCCACACTGACTTCCACAGTGGTTGCACCAGCCTGCATTCCCACAAACAGAGGGGAATGGTTCCTTTTTGCTCACAGCCCGTCTAGCATTTGTTATTGATTGACTTCTTAATACTAGCCATTCTTTCTGGGGCGAGGTGGAATCTCAGTGTTACTTTCATTTGCATCTCTCAAATGGCCAGTGCTGTTGAACATTTTTTCACATATTTATTTGCTGTCTGTACTTCTTCATCTGAGAAGTGTGTATTCTTCTCAGATGCCCATTTTTGAATTGGGTCTTTAAATCTCTTTTTTTTTTTTTTTTTTTTTGCGGCACCGGGGATTGAACTCACAACCTCGCGCCTGCCAGGGCAGGCGCTTAAGGCACTGAGCCAAACTCCCAGCCCTAGTTTTTTTGAGGCAGGGTCACACTATGTAGCTCAGGCCGGCCTTGCGCTCGCGTTGTAGCCCAAGCTGGTCTCGAACTCACAACGCTCCGCCTACCTCAGCCTCCCGAGTGCTGGGATTAAAGGCGAGCGCCACCACGCCCGGCTTGAATTGGGTCTTTAAATCTTGGAGGACTGATTTTTTTTAAAGTTCTTTGTAGGTTTTCAACGCTAATCCTTTATCTGAGGGACAGCTGGCAAACATTTTCTCCCACGTTGTGGGTAGTCTCTTCACACTGTTGGTGGTTTCTCTTGTTGTGCAAAAGCTTTTCAGTGGGATGAGATCCCATTTGTTGATTCTTTGTGATAGTTCCTGTGCAGTCTGGCTTTTATTCATAAAGTCTTTGCCTACAGCAATGTCTTCAAGAGTTTTACCTACTCCATCTTCCAGCAGATTTAATATTTCTGTTTTAACGTTGAGATCTTTAATCCATTTAGATTTTAACTTAATACATGGTGAAAGATATGGGTTCAATCTTAATCTTCAGCATGTGGAAAACCAGTTTTTCCAACACCATTTATTAAAAAGGCTATCTTTCTTCCAATGAATGTGTTTGGCACCTTTGTCGAAGATAAGATAGCTTAGTGTGTCTGGAGTTGTTTCTGGATCTTCTAATCTATTCCATTGATCCTCGGGTCGTTTTTTTTGCCAGTACCACACTGTTTTTGTCACAGTAGCTTTATAGTATAATTTCAGGTCAGGAATTGTGATGCCCCCTGTCTTGTCTTTGTTGCCCAAGATTGCCTTTGCTATTCTAGGTCCCTTCTTGTTCCAGATGAATTTTAGGGTTGTTTTCTCTAATTCTGTAAGATACGTTATTGGTATTTTGATTGGGATTGCGTTGAATCTGTGTAACAGTTTTGGAAGTAGGGCCATTTTGACTATATTGATTCTTCCTACTCAAGAGCGTGGGATATCTCTGCATCTTCTTTTTTTTTTTGGTGTGGGTGTGTGTGTGTGTCTGTGGCACCAAGGGATCGAACTCACAACCTCGCACCTGCCAGACAGGTGCTTAAGCCACTGAGCCAAACTCCTGGCCCTAGGTTTTTGAGGCAGGGTCACACTAGGTAGCTCAGGCTGGCCTTGCGCTCATGTTGTAGCCCAAGCAGGCCTCAAACTCACAACGCTCCTCCTACCTCAGCCTCCCGAGTGCTGGGATTAAAGGCGAGCGCCACCACGCCTGGCTATGGTAACTGTTCTTGAGGAAACAAGGGAAATGGAATTGGTAGAAATTTGGGAAAGGTTTATCTCTTAAGTATTTAAAAGGGAATTGCATTGGGTTTTTGTAGACTTGAATTTGGTGTGTGGTGTGATCTTGTCTTTGTGTTCTATTGTATACTGTGTGTGCATTTATTTGAAAGGCACTCTGTCAAGTATTTATTTTATTTCCCCTCTAGGAGATCCAAAGCAGGACCTTGCTTATGAACGTCAGTATGAACAACAGACGTATCAGGTGATCCCCGAAGTGATCAAAAACTTCATCCAGTATTTCCACAAAACTGTCTCAGATTTGATTGACCAGAAGGTGTATGAGCTTCAGGCCAGTCGTGTCTCCAGTGATGTCATTGACCAGAAGGTGTACGAGATCCAGGACATCTATGAGAACAGGTGTGGACCTCTGGCTAACACAATCTTTTTCTGGGTGGGACTGGCCTAGGTTTGTGGCACCTACAAAAGGGGTGAACAGTAGTGTTTTCTGGACAGAGGGCTCAGGAGATCTTTGTTGTTCCTTGGGACTCAGACATGTTACTTAGTTGTATTTTGTATTGCCAGAAAGTTTTGGTGTTTTTTTTTTTTTTTTTTTTTTTTTTTTTTTAGTACTGGGGGTCAGACTGATGACCTTGCACTTACCAGGCAAGTGCTTGAGCTGCTGAGCTAAAACCCTAGCCCAAAATTTTAGCTTTTTGAGACAAGGTCTCACTATGTAGTTCAGGCTGGCCTTGATTTAACAACGTAGCCCAGGTTGACGTCGAACTCCTGGCTGTCTTCCTGCCTCAGCTTCCTGCATGGTGGGATATACAGGCATGTGTCGCCATGCCCAACAAATTTTTGATTATTCCGACTCAGCCTCTCAAATATACAGACAAGTGCTAAAGTGCCTGGCCTTGTTCTGCAAGGTTTTTTTGGTGACTGGGTACTGGGGATAGAGCCCAGGATATACATACCGAGTTATCTCCACAGCCTTGGTTATTTTATTTATTTCTGTTTTGAGACAGGATTTCGCTCTGCAGTTCAGGCTGGCCTTGAATTCACTTTGTAACCCAGGTTGGCCTAAATTCTTAATGTTCTCCTCAATGCTGGGATTATAGGCATGCGCCACCATGTCCGGCCCTCTTTTATATAAAATACTCAAGAGTGGAAGTATTTTGGATTTCAGATTTGGGAATATTTGCATACACCTAGTGGGTTGTCTTGTCTAAACATGACATTCCATTTTTTCCTGTACACATACATAGACTTAAGGTAATTTTTATAGTACCACTAGAGTATTTGCCTTCTTGGGGTTTTTTTGTGTGTGCTGGTGATGAAACCCAGGCCCTTAAACATGCTAAGCACAGGCTGTACTGGTGAACTACATCCTAGCCCTGTGCCTGTGGTTTGATTGTGACCTGTCACATGTAGGCCGGTCTGGGAGTTTGTGCTGGTGGTGGGGCCCGTTGGTGTTGTTTGTATATTTTGGACTCCTGGGTAGGGCTCTTCACTCCGTCCTGAGAAAGGGCTTATGAAGTGGGGAGCTGGGTTGACGGATCTGTCTGTTCCACCACGGCCTTCCTTCTCTGAGCCTCGGTCTGCATCTAAAAGATGAGGACCGAAAGATGAGGACTGGCTAGCTCTTGTCCTTCCTCTTTGGAGATCTAGAATTTTTCTGTTTGGTTTTCAGCTGGACCAAGCTGACTGAAAGATTCTTTAAGAATACTCCTTGGCCTGAAGCTGAAGCCATTGCTCCGCAGGTTGGCAACGGTAGGTGCGAACACTTCCTGTCCTGAGGGCTGATGGACTGCTTTGGGTTTGTCTCTTTTGGTGAACATTTTGTTTCCCAAAACTTGGCACATGGTAGGTTGTTAAAATTACCAGTTGAACGAAGGGCTGTATGATTTAAGAAGGGACAGAGGTCTTTCAGATGTCTTTAATTGTTCCATTTTCCCCTAATTTAGGGGTCATTTCAGTCACGTAGAATGGGCTCACTAGCCCATTCTACGAGACTGAAAGGTAGAGCCTTTCACTCTCTTCAACATGGCATGGGTAGGTCCAGTTTCATTATTTGCATTTGAGTATCCAGCTGTCCTGGCACTTTGATTTATGTGTTAATGGCAGCACTGGGGATGGAACCCAGGGTCTCACATGTGCTAGGCAGACACTACCACTCAGCTACACCTAAGCACTTAGCACATGCTTGAAAAGACCATTCTTGCCAGGTGTGGTGGCGCACACCTGTAATCCTAGCACTTAGGAGGCTGAGGCAGGATCGTTGCAAGTTCGAGATCAGCCTGGGCTATAAAGTGAGTTCAAGGCCAGCTTGAACTGCACAGTGAGATGAGACCCTGTCTCAAAAACAAAGAAGCAAAAAGACTCAATTCCCCCAGATTCAATTCCCCCATTGAATTATCTTTGTGTCCTCGTTGAAATAGGGTGGTGTTACAAATAGTGGTTTATTTCCAGACTTAGTTCTGTACCATTATTGTAGCTTTGTGATAAGTGTTGAAATAAGGAATTGTAAGTCTTTTAACTTTTTTTTTTCCAAGATTGTGTGGTACTCTGAGTGCTGTATAAGTTTTAGGGTCAACCTGTCAATTTCTGCAAAGTAGTCCCACAGGGTTTTAGTGGGGCTTGTCTTGAATCTGCAGAGCAATTTGGGTAGGATCACCTTCTTAACAGTGTAAAGACCTTCAGTCTGTGGATTTGGGATGTCTTTCCATTTATCTAGGCCTTCAGTTTCTTTCATTGATGTTCAGTAATTTTTGTTTTATTTTGTATTTTGTCTTTATTTATTTATTTATTTATTTGCAGCACTGGGAATCGAACTCACAGTCTCACACCTGTCAGACAGGCGTTTAAGCCACTGAGCCAAACTCCCGGCCCTAGTTTTTTGAGGCAGAGGGCTGGGAGTTTGGCTCAGCGGCTTATGCGTCTGTCTGGCAGGTGCGAGGTTGTGAGTGTAATCCCTGGTGCCGCAAAAAAAAAAAAAAAAAGCCCCTAGTTTTTTGAGGCAGGGTCGCACTATGTAGCTCAGGCTGGCCTTGCGCTTGCGTTGTAGCCCAAGCGGGCCTCGAACTCACAACGCTCCTCCTACCTCAGCCTCCCCAATGCTGGGATTAAAGGCATGCGCCACCACGCCCGGCTATTTTGTCTTTTTTTAAATTCTTGTTTGTTATTCATTTATTTATTTTGCGGCACTGGGGATCAAACTCACAACCTCGCGCTTGCCAGACAGGCGCTTAAGCCACTGAACCAAACTCCCGGCCCTAGTTTTTTGAGACAGGGTTGCACTATGTAGCTCAGGCCGGCCTTGTACTCACTTTGTAGCCCAAGCCGGCCTTGAACTCACAACGCTTCGCCTACCTCAGCCTCCTGAGTGCTGGGATTAAAAGCGTGCGCCACCATGCCCGACTTTTTTTATTTTTTGAGACAGGATATCACTGAGTTGTCTTCAACTTATGATCCTCCTGCCTCAGCCACCCAGAGTACTGGGATTACAGGCATGTGTTACAGTACCTGGTTAGTTTATAATTTTGAAGTAAAATATTTTACTTCTAATAACTTTTTTTTTTTTTTTTTTAAGAAAGACGAAAGTGTTTTGTCTTTTTCTTTTTTTTATTTGAAACAGGGTCTCACTATGTAGTTCAGACTGGCCTTGAACTCACTTACGATGATTCTCTTGCCTCTGGAATTATAGGTGTGCACTACCACATCCAACCTTGAATATTTTTCTTTCCAGTGTTTTATTTTTATTTTTGTTTTTTTGGTACCGGAAATCAAACTCCACATCCTCGCTTCCTGCCGGGCAGGCCACTTATGCCACTAAGTTAGATTCCCGGCCTTATTTTTTGACACAGGGTCTCACTATGCAGTTCAGGCTGGCCTTGAACTCACTTTGTAGCCCAGGCTGGTATCAAACTCACAACGATCCTCTTCCCTCAGCCTCCCAAGTGCTGGAATTAACAGCATGCACCACCACACCCAGCTTCTTTCCAATGTTTTTTCCTACCTTATTTTTGGGAGGATTCAGCATCTCCAGGTATATCTGAGATAATCCATAGGTTTGATGATTCCCTAGGAAGATTCACAGGGTTCAGCATGTGGCTATAGCCACGCTATATGAGGTTTACAGCAAGAGGTTACAAAGCAAATTTGCAAAGGGAAGGCAATGGTGTGAAGTCCAGAGGAAGTCAGGCTCAAGCTTCCAAGAGTACCTTCCTGGTGGAGTAGCGTGGGACTCCCTTCATTCCTCCAGCAACAGAGTGTGACAGTATGTGAAGCGTTGTCAGCCAAGAAGGTTCAGGAATTTTTACTGGGGCCTGGTCATATCTCTGCCTAATGGTTAACAAGATTGTAGAGTGCTTGAAGAAAAGCAGATGTTGAGCATAAAACTTAACTGTAAACTTAACTGTTCACATAAACAGTTTGGGCACCACCGACACCCTTACTTGTTAGGGAATAGTGGGTTTCCTCCTCAGGTCTAGGTTCCCAGGGGCCAGGCTCCCAGCATGCCTCTCCAGGGTCAGCAGTCTCTGAGGCCGGCTGTGCTAATTCCTCTGCACAGCTTCAGTACCTAAAAGTAATTAATCTGGATATTTTTCTTTTTTAATAGTTTCATCATAACAGTAGGACAAATTCTTTCAAAGAGGATTCCCAGACTAAAGATATACTGTGTTTGCATCCCTGTGTGATGGTGCACGTATGTAATGCAGTTGCTCTAGCAGGCCGAGATAGGGTTGCAAGTTCCGGCCTAATCTTAAAATAAAAACTAAAGGAAGGCTGGAACGTAGCTCAGTGCAAGGGCCTGAGATCAATCCCCAGTGTCCTCAAAAAAAGTGTTTGCTATTTTAATAGTATTATGTTACCCTTCATGGGACTACTAATGTTTATTTGCTGCCTTATTTAAGAAATCTAAATGTTGGAAGGAAATTGATATGAAAAAGATTAAGAAAAAAATTTTTAAGGAGATTAAAGTGACATTAACAGTTAGCCGGGTGTGGTGGCGCACGCCTTTAATCCCAGCACTCGGGAGGCTGAGGTAGGTGGAGCGTTGTGAGTTCGAGGCCCGCTTGGGCTACAACGCGAGCGCAAGGCCGGCCTGAGCTACATAGTGCGACCCTGCCTCAAAAAAAAACCAGGGCTGAGGAGTTTGGCTCAGCGGCTTAAGCGCCTGCCCTGGCAAGCGCAAGGTTGTGAGTTCAATCCCCAGTGCTGCAAAAAAAAAAAAAAAAAAAAAAAAAAGTGACATTAACAGAACAAGAAATGAATTTTCTTGTGTGTGTTTTTGGAATAAGTGTATGAGTTTAGATGTTATTTACTCTTTAAAATCACCTTTATTCCCCTACCTTAAAGACTAAACTACCAGAAGACCCCAGTCGTTTTGTAGATTATTAAAGCACCCATCTACCTTCTTTTTTAGATGCTGTCTTTCTGATTTTGTACAAAGAATTATACTACAGACATATATATGCCAAAGTCAGCGTGAGTATTTTATGTGTTGCTGGCAGTTTCTTTTTAAGGGGGTTTGTTTTTAACTCTATGCCATTTTTATCCCTAGAACATGATCACTAGTTTATATTGGTTTTATGTCTTAGAGCAGTTGACGTGTTTCCTGTCTATCTGTCTTTGTTTCCTTTATTTTCTTCCTTTTTTCTTTTCAGTACTCTGGTTTAAACACAGGGTCTTGCACTAAGCCACAGCCCCCACACGAGACAAGATCTTGCTAAGTTCCCAGGCCGGGGTGGAGCTTGCAGTGCTCCCTGAGCGCTGAGATCGCAGGCCTGCGCCCCTACACCCTGAGGCACGTTTTCTGTGCAGAGAAAATGATTTAACCCAGAAGGGTCTGAGTAGCTAAATTTTTTTGGGGGGGTGGGCGGGTACTGCCAGGCAGGCGCTTAGACCACTGAGCTAAATCCTCGGCCCTTTTTTTTTTTTTGAGACAGTCTCACTATACAGTTCAGGCTGGCCTTGAACTCACTTTGTATCCCAGGCTGGTCTCGAACTCAACAATGATCCTCCTGCCTCAGGCACGCGAGTGCTGGGGTTAAAGGTGGGTGACACTATGCCTGGCTCTCTGAGTAGCTAATGACACGTAACCTGTCTACCCTTTGTGACTTCTCTGTCCACTAGTCCCCCTTGATGGGGTAATCCACGCCGTGCAGCACCACCCAGGCTGCCATGCTAATAGGTGGTCCCAGACACTTTCTTACCTCCCTTTACTGGTGATTGAACCCAGGGCCTTTGCACTGAGCTACATGTCCAGGCCTTTTTATTTTGAGACAGGGTGTTATGAATTTGCCCAGGTGGGATTCTGATTTGTGATCCTCCTGCCTCAGCCTCCCAGAGTGCTGGGGATACAGCTGCACGCCCCCATGCTGGGCTCCCTGGCACTTTCTGCTGCCTCTGCTTGGGATGCTCTTTTTTCTGCTTTTAAGTGTGTCGCTGCTGAGCCTCCCTTCTTCTGAACTGTCCTGTCAGGGTAGTGACTAGGCACACTGCGAGGCACACTGTTAGGTGCTTGGCACTGACCTGCATGTCTCTAATCCTTGTAGTCCTGCAGAGCTGGCAGCAGTGCAAAGAAGCCAGGTGTAGTGGCATACACCTGGGATCCTATTACTCAGGAGGCTGAGGTAGAAGGATTGCTATAACTCAGTGCTATATAGTGAGTTCAAAGGCAGCCTGAATTATGCAGCAAGACCTTTCCTTGGGGGCGGGGGGCAAGCAAAGAGGTTATTTGTCCTCAAGTTTATTTAATTAGTAAGTGGCAAAACTCGTTGAACCTAGGCTTATCTCGTAACCCCAGTGTTTACACAGTACTTCAGGTGTGGGTACTTGGTAAGTTCTGTTCTTCTTGATTTCTAAATTGTACAGTGTCCTAAATCCCGTAAAGTACCATCTAGATTATTTATATACAATGATGACCAGAAGTGCTTATTCCCTCCTCCCAATCTGCACTGAGGCCCAGACTTGAGTGTCCAGCCAGCTGCCCAGCATCTTCACGTGGCTGCTGAATAGTCAGCTCACTCCCAAAACAGACCGCTTATTTTCCGTTAAGCCCACCCTTCCCAGGTTCACCACCGCCCACCTAGCTAATTAGCCTGAGAACTCTGGCATCATTCCTGACAATTCTCCGACTTGACATCCGGCCTTACAGCACTCCTGTTCCGCGGTACTCAGTGTTCTTCTACGACCAGCTACTTCTCTTGGCCACCTCTGCTGCTCCTCTGACTCCAGGCTCCGTTACTGCAGTGGCTGCTGTCCTGGTGTCAGTTCCCCCTCAGCAGAGCCAGCACAGTGCTTTGCAGTGTAGCCTCATAGGGTCACCCGCCTCCTCACAGTCCCATCGTGACTTCCCATCCTTTCTTAGGACAGAACTCAGGTTTGGCCCTGGCTCAGTTGCATCTGGCTCCTGACTCCTGTGCCAGTTCTATTTCTCTCTAGTGCTGAAGTGTTGGTGCTCTGTGGGACAGGACGAGAATATAGCCAGGGGTGTGCCTTGCTTCTTTGGTACTTTGTTTTTGGGTACTGGGAATTGGACTTAGGACCTTGTGCTTGCCAGGCAGGCACTATGCTGCTGAACTATATCCTTGGCAAACATTTTAAAACTATTTTTTGTGTGTGTGTTGCTGCTTTGAGAAGACCATAGAATCTCTTTGGCTGGTCTGTAGGTGAAGATTCAGCAGCAGTTTATTGACACTATAATCTCTTTGCTAGTTACCAGCCTTGCACTTTGACATACATGACGGGTTTTAAATCCCTGACGTGGGAGAGGGGTTCATTGAATTTATTGTATTAAGTGTGCTATCTTACTTGACTGTGATCAATCACAATAGTTGGTTCATACCATGCCTTGGCAGAACCCCAGTTCGAAAGAGTGGGGCAAGACTCCAAGGTTGTTCTTTCTACTCCACAAATACATTGTCCCCACTTGCGAAATGGTCGGTGGTTCTCAGTTGCCAGCCACATAAAGTCTAAATCCGAAGTCAAACGACCGTGTCTGTGAGGGGACTTCTTTGTGAAGAGCTGTCAGACCTCGGATGGTCTGTTCAACTGTGCCTGTGTAGCAGCAGAGACAATATATAACAAGTGGACCCGGCCGAGTTCCTGTAAAATTTCCTTGATGGAACAGGAGGTGGATGGATTTGCTGCCCGCTGCCTGGCTGCTTGTTTGGCACTGAACGACCTCCCCTTTCCTGGCCCATCGTGGTCCAGTGCAGCCCAGTGTAGCATTGACTCTTCTAACTCCCTGACCTTCAAGTCACACACTTTTACTTCTTTGCCTTTGTTACTGTTGTTTTCCTGAAACACCTTTCTCCTCTGCTTCATCTGGCCTGCATGCCTAACTGCCAAAACACCAGTTAAGGTCTGTGGCCATGCCTCGCCCGGTTTTCTGTGCCCCTCCCTCTGTAGCCCCTGCTGTCTTCCCTCTCCCAAGACAGGGCAGACATCAGTTCTTGCGTGTGCATTCTCATAGACCACAGGTAAAACACATTTAAATTAATTGTGCTCTGGTGTTTGTTTCTCTTTACAGGGAGGACCCTCCTTAGAGCAGAGGTTTGAATCCTATTACAACTACTGCAACCTCTTCAACTACATTCTCAGTAAGTTTGAGACTTGGCCGAGGCGGTGAGGTTATGATGAGGGCCTCCAGCTCTCTTTGGCAGATTTTAATGTGCAGGTGGGATGAGGGGAGTCTTGTGATTCTTGATCCTTTGAAGAGAAACCGCTAAGAGCTTTCTGCAGCCCTTCTAAAGGCGGAAAGCTATTACTCTGAATCTGGCTTCCCTGTAATCTGTACAGATGCAGATGGGCCTGCTCCCCTTGAACTACCCAACCAGTGGCTCTGGGATATCATCGATGAATTCATCTACCAGGTATCTGCTCAGCCTCAGCACCCAGCTTTGCTGGGACCAATGTTTGTGTCATTGAAAAGACGCATGGTGTAAAATACTCCACTGTAGTGTAGCATACCCTGCGGTAATGGACGCGCATGTCAGATAGTTTTCTGAAGAAAACAATGAAACCGAAGCACTCCAGATAATGAATTTAGAAGCAAGAGAGTAAAATTCAGTTGGGTGTGGTGGCGGATACCTGTAATCTCAGCCCTCTGGAAGACTGGGGCAGGAGGATTTCAAGTTGGACCCCAGCCTAGGCACCCAGCCTACGCACCTTAGCAACTTAGCTAGACCCTGTCTCAAGAAAAATGCTGGGGATGTAGCTCATTGTGAAGGCCTTAGGTTTGATCCACAGTACAGCACACACCAAAAAAAGTACTTACATAACCTTGAGAAGTGGTCTGGGGGCTGTCTGATGGTATCTTTATAACACTGACTTGTTATTTAAGCTTTCCAAAGTCTCACTTTCCTTGTCTGCATAGTAGAAATCTTCTGTATCTTAGATGAGGTAGTGTTTACTCAGAGATATGCTAGCTCAAAATGCACCGGCACATTTTTACCAAAGGAGAAACGTTGCCTGCCTGCAGTGCTTTTGTGAGGTTCTACTAAGAACCACACCAGGTATAAAGTATAGCAGCAGGCACCTTGGAGATCAAAGCTCATCGTTGCTATTTACTGGCCCTTGATATTGGGCACATTACTTGATCATAATGTACAATGTGTTCATTTACTTAACTCTGAAATGAAGATTGATGGAAGATTCCTGGGACACTACATAAAGTACTTAGTTGCAGAATGACTAATAAATGTTGTCTGTTAGATGATGGTTAACTTTTTTTTTTTTTGAACAGAACTAAAGATTGAACCCCAGGGTTCAGGCATGCTGGGGCAAGTGCCCTACCACTGAGCTACATTCTTAACCCTTTTCATTTTATTTTGAGGCTGGGTGCTGGTAAGCTTACCCAGGTTGGTTTCAGTTTAAAAAAAATTTTTTTTGACAGGGTCTAACTATATAATTCAGGCTGGCCTTGAACTCACTATGTAATGGGATTGACCATGAACTCAAGGTGATCCTCCTGCCTCAGCCTCCGGAGTGCTGGGTTGACAGGTGTGTGGCAGCATGCCCAGTCTGGCTGGCTTTTAACTTTTGAGTAGGTGGGATCCTGGGAGCCATTTTTCATCTTTTATCTAGTCCACTCTTAAAATACAGCATTTGAGGAAAGAAAGCTTCCTTTCCCTTGTTTTGTGCAGTGTGTACCTCTCACGTGGTGATTTCGGGGGAAATCAGCATCTTAGTACAGGCTGTGTTTGAGTGTTACAGATCAGAGCGTCCTTGGTGGTGACTGCTGCTGACAAGCTGTGATTGTGGAGCTGAGCTTTTCAGTGGCAGGTGTTTTTTTTTGGGGGGTACCGTGTATTGAACTCGGAATTTCTCACTTACCAGGCAGGTGCTGTGCCACTGAGCTATGTCCATGGCCCCTATAGGACTTTTTGAGAAAGAGGTTTGCTGCTTAAAATGAAACTTCAACTGGGTGTGGTGGTGCATGTTAGGACTTAGGAGGCTGAGGCAGAAGGATCACTGCAAGTTCAAAGTCAGCCTGGGCTACATAGTGAGTTGAAGGCCAGCCTGAACTTCACAGCAAGATCCTGTCTCAAGAAAACAAAACCAAAAAAAGCACTCGCCTTTAATCCCACCACTCAGGAGACTGAGGTTAGTGGAGCGTTGTGAGTTCAAGGCCAGCTTGGGCTACAGTGTGAGCGCAGGGCCAGCCTGAGCTACACAGTGTGACCCTGCCTCAAAAACCTAGGGCCGGGAGTTTGGCTCAGTGGCTTAAGCGCCTGTCTGGCAGGCGTGAGGTTGTGAGTTTGATCCCCGGTGCCGCAAAAAAAAAAAAAAAAAAGAAGAAGACAACATAAGAAAATGAGATGTCAGGGCCAGGTATGTGGCTTAGTGGCACAGTGCCTGCCTGGCAAGTGTGAGGTCTTGAATTTGGGTCTCGGTACCCAAAAAAAAAAAAAAATTGAGACTTCTGTGCCTTTGACAGTGAAAACCACAAACTGTGTTGACTTTTCTGGCTCCTTACCTGTTGGCCTCTTCTCTGGCATGGTTTTAGGTAGCGGGCCATCCTGTTCCCTCGTAACATAGTGAGGGGAGGAGGACCCGCAGTGCTAAAGTGTTCTTTGGTTTTTGTGCTGGTATTGGAGGTTGAACCTGGGGGCACTGTACCACTGAGCTCTAGCCCCTACTCTTTTATTTTTTACTTTGAGACGAGGTCTCACTAAGTTGTCCAGATAGACTTGAACTTGGATGCTCCTGTCTCAGCCCCTTGCAGTCCTAGGCTTTCAGGCGTGCGTGCTGAGATTTTGATCCCCCTTAATATGAGCATAATTCCGTGGGTTTAGCTGGTATTCTCTTGGTAAGGGGATTAAGGGCTTTCTGTGTCCACAAAGACAGTCTTGTGATGGTCAGTGAGCGCCTGCGTGATTCTCCCTGGCCAGGCAGATCCCCTCGGGGTGAGCGGCTCTTCCTCACCACTCTCATTTGTTTTTGTTGACTCAGGTACTGTGTGAGTGTGTTGTTACCGTTAAGTTTGTTTGCTTGTTTCTAAACTGCAGGCAGGGTGAGAGTGCCTGCCTTCTTTGCCTTGGTAGAGGCATCAATTATTGTCTGGAAGGAAGGCACCATGTTAATGGTTCTCAGGTGTTTTCATAAGCCTGCACTTACAGAGATGTTAGCTAGAAAAATGCTGTCGTGCTCGTTTGTGCCTTCTTTTTTCTTTTTTTCTTTCTTTTTTTTTTTTTTTCCTTCTTTTTTTGAGACAGGGTCTCACTATGCAGTTCAGGCTGACCTTGAGTTCACTTTGTAGCCCAGGCTGGTCTTGAACTCAGAACAACCCACCTGCCTCAGCCTCCCAAGTGCTGGGATTACAGGTGTGCGCCACCATGTCTGGCCACTGCCATTTGCTATTTTGATGTGATTTGGGACACTTAAACCTTGACTTTGAGACTTTCCTTTTTTTTTTTTTTTTGGCTGTGCTGGGTGTCCAACCTAGGACCTTGAGGATACTAGGCAAGTCTGCCTCTGAGCTGTATCCCCAGCCCCTGCCATTTTGTTTTGTTTCAGAGACAGAGTCTTGCTATGTATTTCCAGCCTCAAACT
>RJWM01042372.1:0-14381 GCA_004363535.1 Dasyprocta punctata | reverse complement strand
ATGCTATGTACCCCCAAGTCCTCATAGTTTTGATGGGGCTGAGTCTGATGCTTGTGATCAGTTTGCTGTCTAGCACCAGGATTAATGACGTGACTGCTACACCCACCCAGGGGTGGAGCTGAGATACAGTATAAGGGAAGGCGGGTCTTCCTCTTGCTTGCTTCCCGGCTTCCGCCCTCTCTCTCGCCAGCGCGGATTGTGGCTTGTAGCTTGCAGCCGCCATGAACTGTAGCCCCGTCATCCCATGCTGCCTTGGAGCCCACTTTATGGACTGAAACTCCTGAGAAACTGTAAGATTAAACCTTTCCTTCCCTAACTTTGGGTGTCAGGTATTTTGTCTCGGCAACGAGCAAAAAGTAACTAAGACAGTAAGTATTCATGATCTTTTGAATTTCCATGGCATCTGTAGTAATTTCTCCCTTTTCATTCCTTATTGCAAGAATTTGAGTTTTTTCTTTCTTTTTTCTTGAAAAGATTGGCTAGAGGTTTATCAATTTTGTTTATTCTCTCCAAGAACCAGTTGCTTGATTAATTAATTCTTTGTATTGTTTTCTTAGTCTCAATTGCATTAATTTCTGCTCTGATCTTTATAATTTCCTTTCTTCTTTAAGCTTTGGGTTTTACTTGCTCTTCTTTTTCTAGAAGCTTGAGGTGTAGCATTAGGTTGTTTATTTGTGCTCATTCTGTTTTCTTGATGTGACAATTCATTGCTATGTATTTTCTTCTTAGGATCGCTTTCATTGAGTCCCACAAGTTTTGGTATGTTGTATCTCCATTTTCAATTTTAGGTATTGTTTAATTTCTTCTTTAATTTCATCTGTAACCCATTGGTTGTTCAAGAGGTTGTTATTTAATTTCCATGTGTTTATGTAGGTTTTGCAGTTTCTTTTGCTGTTAATGTCCAATTTCAGTGCACTATGATCAGATAATACATATGGGATAATTTCAATCCCTTTGCATTTACTTAAGTATGTTCTATGGGCTTATATATGGTCTATTTTGGAGAATGTCTCCATGTGCAGCTGGAAAAGAAGTGCATTCTGATGTTGATGGGTGGAACACTCTGTAAACGTCTACTAAGTCCATTTGTTCACAGGTTTGATTCAATTCTGTTATTTCTTTGCAAACTTTTTGTCTAGTTGATTTATCTCTATGTGACAATAGGCTATTAAGGTCCCCTGTTATAATTGTGTTATTGTGTATTTGGTTTTTCATGTCCATTAGTGTTTGTCTTATATAGTTGAGTGCTCCTGTATTTGGTGCATATATATTTATGATTGTTAGCTTTTCCTCTTAAATTTTCCCCCAGACAAGTATGTAATGACCTTCATCTCTTTTAATAATTTTTAGTTTGAAGTTTACACTGCCTGCAAACAGAATAGCTCTGCCCACTTTTTTCTGGGTTCCTGTTGCATAGAATATTGTTTTCCATCCTTTGACTTTTAGTCTATGAGTTTTCTTTTGAGTCAGATATGTTTCTTGTATACAGTATATTGTTGGATCCTATTTCTTGACCCATTTTGTTAGCCTATTTCTTTTAATTGGTGAATTAAGGCCATTTACATTGATGGATATAACTGGTATGTACTGGCTCAATGTTGTCATGTTGCTTTCCTGTTGTTGATTTCTTGCTTTTCCCGCTCATTTAATTGTTTGCCCTGCTTGGTTGTTTTTTTTTGTTGTTATTCTGGGAATTGTAGTCATTTTGGTCTTTTTCTATCATGTCCTTCAGTATTCTTTCTAGGGCTGGCTTGGTAGACATGAATTTCTTCAGTTGCTCTTTGTTATGGAAGTATTGTATCTCTCCAATTTTGAAAGAAAGTTTTGAAAGGTAAATCACTCTAGGTTGAAAATTATTTTCATTCAGGGCTTGAAATACATCACTCCAAGCCCGTCTTAACTTGAGGGTTTGTGCAGAAAAGTCTGCCATGATTGTAATGGACTTTCCTTGATAGGTGAGTTGTGTCTTTTCTTCAACAGCTTTTAGTATTCTGTTTTTATGCTGTATGTCTGGGATCTTAATTACTATATGTCTGGTGTAGATTTATTCTGGTTATGACTGTTTGCTGTTCTATATGCCTCACTTCTCTGCCTATGTGATTCTTTCCCATGTTTGGGAAATTTTCCACCATTACTTCTGTGAATAGTATTTTTAAGTCAGTTGTGTGGACTACTGCATTTTCACTGATGCCTATCAGTTTTATATTGGTTCTGTCTGCATCATCTTGAAGCTGTTAAATTTTTATTTCATGCTGTCTTATTTCCTTTACCAGTTCTTTCCTTTCATGATCGCTATCTGTGATCCTGTCTTCAAGGTCTGAAAGTCTATCCTCAGATTCATTCAAACGGTTTCACCAGCTTTCAATGGAGTTTTGTATTTCCTGGATAACTCCTTGAATTTTTTTTCATGCATTCTATTTGCTTCCTAAGTTGCTCATTCAAGGCTTCCATCATTTTCCCATGCTCCTGTACTGTATCTATGTCTTCTCTAGCTATGCTGAGTAATTCCTTTACTAAGGTTGTCATTTCTTTCTTTACCTGAGAGATTATTTCTAATTTGATTTCCTCTATAGCTTCATGGATTTGTTTCTTTATTTCACTTGCTATCTTTTCAGAAATTTCAGGTGTATGACTCTCAATGTCCTCTATTTCAATGTCCCCTATATTTGTTCCTGATGAGATTGCATTTTGCTTTTTCATCAGGTCATTTTCTTCTCTTGAGTTAATATTTTGGTCTTTCAATCCCACCAGTTTTTAGTGATGGTTGTGTGTGTCTTAGGGCCCTACTGTATGGGTGATTTTTGTCCAATTGCCGAGCTCCTCAATAAGATGGAGGGGCCAGTCACTTGAATTCCTCCTGCATGTCTTTTTGGGTGAGTCTTATATCCTTCCTAGGCTGACTAGCCTTGCAGTATTGATGTAAGTCAGCCTTTAGCTTCTATTGTTGCTGTGGTTTTAGGCTGTTCCATGCTGCTATATTTACCTAGCTAGACTGTGTGCCCCAGCTGGGACCCTACTGTGTCTCAGGGGGTCTCCTAGGCCCTTTCAACTTTCTCCAGGTTGGGGGAGGCCTTGTCAGCCCTCTCCTCCACCCACCCAGTGTTTTCTGTATGGAAGAATGACTCACCCACACTCTTGCCAGGCTTCTAACTCTTACAGCTGAAGAGGATGGCTTGTTGCTGCTCGTACTGACCCACTGATGTTCTCTACTTGAGCGGGGAAACTCCCCACACAGTCCCAGGCCTGCTGAGGTCCTCCATGTGGATGAGGGGTTGCTGAGACTTCCACTAGCCCACCAGAGTTCTGCAGGTAGTGGACAGGATGCTGATCGTCCCTGGGCTGTTGAAGACACGGGTGTGGAGAGGGAAGTGCTGCCATCAATGATCCACAGGCTGCATAGGTCTCTGGGGTGGGAGAGGTGCGGCTGGGTGGGCAAAGGTCCAAGCTCGCTCCACTGCTGAGGTCTTCAGGGTAGAGGAGGTGCAGGCAGGCTGGAAATCTTCATTATAACCAAGTTTTAATGTCTAGCCTTCTCGTTTCCCTTTATCTATGAAACTTTCTTAAGAAATACTCAACAGCCCTGGAAATTATAACAGGTATTGGCTGAAAACAGGTATTTTGTGAAAATAAAAAGCTTTGAGATAATGACCTACAAACTCTTGGTTTTCAATAGGTTTCTTTACAGTGTTCACTTTGGGAAATTTAAATACATTTATTTACTAATAGAAAAAATATATTTGACTTCTTGTGAATCTTTAAAGTTTGGTATAAATGACCTGTTCTACTTCTGTTCACTTATCTCATAAATAGAATAGTATTTCTTGAGATTTAGTAATAGGAATAGGAAAAATAGGACTTACTTTGCTGCATAGAAAAAGAGTTAATGTCAACTGCATCACATTACATGTAAGAAAAAGATGAATATAGGTTTACATTCTGTCATAGGACCAAGCATCCCAATCACTGTCTGGTCCCATCTGTTTCTGACTTTCTCAGCATTTTTCCTCTTACTTACCAGTATGGTCCTGCCCCTTATGAGAAAATCAGTATATTGGTATTTTCCTCACATAATATGCTAAATTTCTCTTACACTTTGGAGTATTTCATTTCTTTCAATTAAAGCATTCATTGTGTTTTATAATTATTCTCAAGCTCTTTCATACATAATATATCTATATCTATATCTATATCTATATCTATATCTATGTATCTGGAAAGAAGTCCTTTGTTCTCAGTTATTCCAAAGCTATTGAAATAAAACCATTAAGTTTGTATTACACTCTAGGTTGTATTACACTCTAGGTTCCATTTATGAGTTAAATATAAAACATCCTCATTGGTCTCATGTATTTGGAAGGTGATTGAGTCATGGGGTTGCTATACTCATTGATGGATTAATCCATTTATAAGTTTAATAGCTAAATGTTATATTAGGAGGTGGGGCCTGGTTGGAGGTGAGTCACTGGAAGCATGACCTGAAAAGGTATATTCTCATCCCTGCCACCCCCATTTCCTGGAAGTTATGGCATGAGCCATTTTCCTATGCCATGCTCTTCTGTCATGAAGTTTCTGTCTTAGAGCCAATCAATCATGGACTGAATTCTCTGAAAACCATCAGGCAAAATAAACCTCTCCTTGAAGTTGTGGGTATTAGGTATTTCATTCTAGTGACAAGAAATTGACTAATACAGATTTTGCTACCAGAAATAGGATCATTTTGTGACTGTACCTGATCATGTGGTTTTAAAGCCTTTGAAACTGATTTGTGGGTAACATTTGGAAAGATTTGTAGATACTGACTAGAGATGATTTAATGTGCTGTAAGTAGACATTGATGAGAAATTCTGGTTGGATCAGAGACAACCAGACTAGTGATAGAAATGCAGATGGTAAAGCAAAGGTTCATGAGATTTCAGTTGGAAATGACATTATTAGAAAATGGATTGGAGACTATGTGTGTTTCAACTTAGTAAGGAATTTGTTTACACTTTCCCATCTTCTCAGACTTTGTGTGAGGCTAAATTTAATGATGTTAGACTAATCCAGGGTGGAAAATGTCAAGGTAGTGAAATGTTTAGGCTGTAGCGTGGGTACTGATGGCTGCTTTTCACCAGACATACAATGAGAATTAGGAGTAAAAGTGCAGAAAGTTTGCAGTTTCATCAGAAAGAAAGCATCTGCAAAATTGTGAACAAGGAGAGCATGGTTGCTTAAAACAGTATCATTAAAAGAAACTATACATTTTGTATCAGGACAATAAGGAAAATGGCTTGAAGGAATCACAGAAATTGGACAGATCCCACTCTTAATAGGTTCAGGGGTGGAAAAGGGTAAACAACTTTAAACACTTTGCTTTGAGAAAAGAGCCCCAGAAAGCCCAATTTATTCAAGACAGCTTAGGAAAGTGTTTCCTAGAGTTTGTCCATACAGGCCCTCAGAAGTCACTACACCAACAGGGCCAAACTACAGCTCCCACTATTAGCAGAGCTTATCATCATCTTCATGGTGCTGACTTTTCAGGCATGCAACATGCAAGAATTGTGGGGTCATACAATCTTCTACCCAAATTTCAGAAGGAGGCCTATGAGACCACGCAGTGTGCCCCAAAGAGGGCAGTATATGAGGGTGTGAGAGTGAAGCCAAAAGTGCAGTGGAAACCCCAGGGATTTAAGGAGGCCAAGAAAATGGAACTTCTGCCCAGGAAAGCTACAGGCAGTGGGCAGAGCCAGTCCAGGAGAGAGGCCAGCGGGGTTGCCACTGCCAAGGCCAAAGGGGAAGGGATGACAAAGCCCTTTCCAGATCACATCTCAGGAAAATATGCCCTGGATGCTGAACATGGAGAAACAAGATTCAATGTGTGCCCTGCAGGGTTTTTGTTTGATTTTGGTCCCATTAATCCCTATCCCCTGAGATGGGAATGTTTATCCTGTGCCATTGTATGTTGGAAGTGTTTCACTTGCTTTTTCATCATTATAGGGGCTTACAGCTAAACATTTGTTCTGAGCTCTCAGGAGAGACTTAACACTTGAACGTTTCAGCAATGCTGGAACTGTTAAGACTTTGGCAACTGTTAGAAATAGGGTAATGCATTTTACATAATATGATAGACATGAAGTTTGGGGGCTAGGAGTGGGCTGTTATGGTTTAGATCTAAAGTCTTCTCACAAAGTCTCATATGTTTGTAAGGTAATTGGATCATCAGGTGTTATATTTATCAGTGGATTCACTTATTGATGAGGTCAGTAACTGAATGTGCTGTTAGGACGTGTCACTGAAAGGGAGACCCAGAAGGATATAGTCTTGTCTCTGGATCCTCTGTTCTGTCTCTATTTCCTGGTGGCCATGGGGTGAGTAGCATTCCTTTGCCACAGTCTTCCACTCTTGCCA
The DNA here is from genome assembly GCA_004363535.1 of Dasyprocta punctata. Classification (NCBI taxonomy): domain Eukaryota; kingdom Metazoa; phylum Chordata; class Mammalia; order Rodentia; family Dasyproctidae; genus Dasyprocta; species Dasyprocta punctata. The sequence continues at coordinate 7,994 of RJWM01042372.1, read as the reverse complement.
TTGTGCTTTGGAGCCGACTAACTAGAGACTGAATCCTCTGAAAACTGTGAGAAACAATAAACCTCACCTTTAAATTGTGGGTGTCAGGTAAATATATTCTCCCAGTGACAGAAAAGTGACTAATACAACCCCTGAGTGATTAATAATATTATCTTGCAACATTCTTTGGTAAGTGTTTAATAAACTGTTTTATTTGCAACAAAGAGGACTTATGATTTTGTTTTCATCACCAGTCACAGTAGAAACCTTGGACTATATTCATAATGTCTAGAGATACAGAATTTTATTGAAGGGTTTAAAAATTGAGAAAAAACTGATTAAATAGAAATCCCAGCTTCTGTCTTCTAGATACTATGAAAATGGTCACTTTTATTAGGATTTTGATTATACCATAAGTAGAATTTCAGCCTTCAACATTTTGCACAAGGTATGTTAGCAATTAAAACTGGAAATGTGCTCTAAATTTTTTAACAAAATATTTTTCCATAATTGAACAGAAATGATGTGTCCAAAAATTCCAATGGCAGAGATCTACTATTTCAACCTTCCTTTGTTTGAAACAGTGAATATAATACAATTTACTTCACCTATTCAGATCTTGAAATGTATACCTCTTATGAACAGGTCCCAGATGATATATAAATCCTGTTAGACTTTAACTTGTTATTTTTTTCAAACCAAACAATCCTGAGGCCCTAAAAAGGAGAAAATAGAGCCAGAAGTTGTCATTTTAACATCCAATCCAGTTCCAGTTTTTTAGGCAATCTTCCAGCTTCTTTTTTTTTTTTTTTTTTTTTTTTGTGGCACGGGGGATTGAACTCACAACCTCGCGCCAGCCACGGCAGGCGCTTAAGGCACTGAGCCAAACTCCCAGCCCCGATTTTTTGAGGCAGGGTCGCACTATGTAGCTCAGGCCGGCCTTAGGCTTGCGCCGTAGCCCAAGTCGGCCTGGAACTCACAACGCTCCACCTACCTCAGCCTCCCGAGTGCTGGGATTAAAGGCGTGCACCACCATGTCTGGCTCAGAATCTTCCAGCTTCTTGCCTTTCTGATCTGAGCAATGTATATTTCTCTGTTTTCTTTATTTGTTCTGTAAAGATATATGTTGGGTAACCTCTACTCATATATGTTATTAAAACTCTGACTTTCACATATTTGAGAAGTAGGATCTGGTACATTGGAGATTTGTACCTAATGAAGATGGCTTTGGGGAGTGTCTTAAGTACAAAGATGTCTTATAAAGTAGAGTGTCTCAAGTTGTTAGGAAATCACAAAGACAAGACATATTTCTGGTAGCAGGTAACTAGAGCAGTGGCAGGTAATTTGGCTTGCTTAATTGCTCCAGCCCCTGTCAAATGCTGTGGGTGGTTAGAATGTTGTCCAGGCAAGGGGCTAAAAGTAGAGCAAAGCTGTGACTAATGTTATGATACTGAAGGGGCTTTTGTGATCTCCGTAAATCTTTCCAAAATCTGCACTGACAGTCTCTCATGTGATTCTTCAGCTATTCAAAGAGAATAAAACCTCCCAAGTTATTTCCAGACACATGGATTCTTTTCTTTTGAATTACTCAGAGATTACCAAGCACATTGACAATGAAAACTGGGTCCTGATGACTCAATTCCCCCACCAAAACTGTGAACAACAAAAGGAATGATGCATACTATTAGACAGCACCTGACATCAGATTTGTAACTTTTTTTTCTGAGCAATAACCTGAAGTTGACAGATTTTTATTCTTTTAGGTTTAAGGGAAAGTTAAAAGTGAAGTGACCGACAATTTCACCCTAAAAAGTTTTGCTGTAATTTGAAACCCTGCTGGTTACCTGAAAGTGAGATGAAGTTAGAAGAAAGGTAAGTAAAGTAGATTGAGAGGCACACAGAGGTCAAAATTTGTTTGCTTAGGTAGAATTTTACCCCTATCATCATACTCATATTTGTATTTATACTTCTTATCAGATAGTAGTATGGTGGAAAGGTGTTTTGTGGTGCAAGTATGAGTTATGGACTTCAGTAGACTAGAAGAACAGGGCAATTCAAAGCAATTATTGAATTTCACATGTAAGACCTCATTCAGATGTAGGCACAGGAGGCCACTTATATTTAAACAACAGAGCAGATATCCTTAAAAGAGCACACAGAAAAACAACAGGGAAAAACCAATAAGACAGCTCTTTGAGAAAGTCAATAACATTGGCAAAATTGATATATTAAGAGTATGTGAGCAATTGAAAAGAAGCTTATGGCTTTTGTATCCAAGTATCTTTCCCACTTACCCAAGCAACTATATTACTCATCTCGTTAATTAAGATATTGATAGATCTTATAAAAAGTGAAAAGAATAAAATATGATATCATTAGCACCTATTCATACCTTAAATATGATATCATTAGCAGCTATTCATACCTTAGATGTAATAGATTATGTGAAACCAGAAGAATGAGACAAAATACAGGCAAGTTTTGATGAGGAACAAGGTTCAGAGGATACATTACATTCAGCATTGCTGAAGAAAGACCAAAGCTATAAGAATAATCGGTTGTATCTTATGCTGAAAGATGATTCTGGTTGCATTTCCAGAATGCTACCCTTTTGAACTTCTGTAAAAATGTGTAGATTTAAGTATGACTTCTGTTGAGCCACACTAACATTTTTGTATTTATATTTAATGTATGATAAAGCACTAATGGGGTTGACTTCCATATATTCAGAAGCAGACTGTAGAAAGACAGAGAAGTAAGGCTTTTAAGACATGCGAAAGACACTATGTATAAGTCAGGGAATACCCACACATCTACACAAACATGAAGGAAGGTTGACTCTAGGTATAATATTTAGGGCTATGAGATGCCCAGAGAGTTGGTAAAATATTATTTCCAGATGTGTCTGTGAAGCTTTTGTGGAAGGACTTGGCATTAGAATCAGTAGACTGAATAAAGAAGGTGGCCTTCAACAGTGTGTGTAGGCTTCCTCAAGTCCATCAAAGGATCAAGCAGATAAAAAGGTTGAGGAAGGGCAAAATCACACTCTCTGCTTAACTTGGACTATTAGTGTTTTTCTACACTGGGACTTTATACCATTAGCCCCAACCCAGTTTGTACTCGGTCTAGGTTATACTACCAATATTCTTGTTTCTCCAGGTTGTAGATGGTAGGCTGTGGAATGTTTTGGCTTCCATAATCATGTATTCCCATATTCTGTCTTTCTTCTTTTTCTTTCTTTTTCACTCTTTTGGGGACTACAAATCCCCTGGTTGTAAATTGACTAATTTCAGACTTCAGGGGACCAAAACATCACTATGACCCTCCAATCAGAGTAAGGACTCACAAAGATCAAGTGATCAATGGAGTTTTACCTCACAGAGGGTCTTTCAATTTCCAAGCCCATCCTGTGGTTATCTCCTTCGTTCTAGAATACATAGTTGTAATAATACATAGTAGCTTAAAGAGTTCTCACGATGGTTTCATGACCTAAGGAGTGTAGGCTATTATGGTGGGAAAAACCAAGTGGAAACTATCAGAACTGCCTTCCTAGGGAAAATAGAAAATCAAAAGCAATATAGTACTCCTTGAGCAAATGTTGAGATTAATGCCACCATTAGGGGCATGAAATATGCAAGGCTGGTGATTCCCACTACATCCCCGTCACATCTCCTATTTAGCCTGCTTAGAAGACAGAAGGAACTTGGCGAATGATAGTTGGTTATTCTAAGCTTAACTAAGTAATGACTCCAATTACAGCTACTGTACCAGATATGGAATTATTGCTTCAACAAATGAACACATCTCTTGGTACCCTCTAATCTGGAAAATGACTTTTTCTTCATGCCTTTCCACTGAGGCCAACAATATACTTACATTATCCTACTAGAGGGGTGTGTCAACTTTCCAAGTCTGTGTCAGAATTAGTCCACATGAACCCTGAGTATCCTTTCTTCACAAAAGATATCTCACTGGTCCATTGCACTGATGATATCATCCTGGCTGAATTTAGTAAAAGAGAAGTAGCAGCTAGGTTAGATTTATTGGTAAGACATTTACATGCTGAAAGTGTAAAATAAATTAAACTAAATAAATTGAGCTAAAATTTCACATCTAACAGTGAAACTTTTAGAGGTTCCCTGGTATGGGACATGTTGATATATTTCTTCTAAGGTGATGGATTTTGCTGCATCCCACCTATTACCAAGAAAAAGGCACAATGTCCACTGAACCCACTGGATTTCAGAGGCAACATATTCCTCATAAAGGCCTGTTACTCTCTCATTTACCGTAACTTGAGCTAATTTCATGAATTGGATATCGTTTATGACTACCTGATCCACCAAGCCATATAGTTGTGCATGCTAAGCAATATTTCATTATCATTTCATGTATACATATATATGCACACTATTTGCTGTACTAACAAATATCTGGAGGGTAATGGGCACCACTTTGAGGACCTCTTGTAACTGGAGGTGCCAAGGTAACTTGTATTAATCTCATGTTGTTTTAATAAATCTAATATTGAAATGTTTATACAAGCTTTTCTTTTCATAATTTATATATTTTTGGTGGAATAGTTTTATATGTTTGGGCTTAGGCAGGAGCTGAAGGCACAGATAAGTTTTACAAAGAAATAGCCTAAATTTCCATGGTTCCCACTCCTGCTATTATCTTCTGTTTCCCAGCCTGCACATATGGTCTAGTGAGAAGTCATTTCTGAATGGTTGATAGAGGAAGAGTCAGACCTGATTTATAGATGGCTCTGCACTCATATGCAGATCCACCCTGGAAGTGGATGGTTGCAGACTACAGTTAACCTCTGAGACATTCTGAAAGACAGCAGTGAAAGAAAATCTTCTCAGTGGTCAGAACATCAGGCAGTGTATCTGGCTATGTGCTTTTCCTGGAAACAGCAATGAAAACATATGTAATTATATATGAACTTATTGTCTATAGCCAATGGTTTAGTCAGATGGTCAGGGCTTAGAATTGACATCATAAGAAAATTAGTGCCAAGGAAATTTGGAGAAGAGATATGTGGACAGAATTCTCTGATTGGTTTAATGTTTACTAAAGGGCGAGCACAGCAGAGGAGGAAGCTAAGAGTCAAGATGACTGTTTCATGGATACCTTTCGGTCTCTTTCCCCCAGCCACCTCTGTTAATGCTCAGAAGTTCATGAGCAAAGTGACACTTGTACCTATTCACAGGATCAGAAACATGGGCTTCCTTCCATCAGAACCAACCTGGCTACGGCCACTGATGAATGCTCTATCTGCCAGCAGCAAAGAACAATACTGAATGCTTGCTATGGCCTCACTCCCACATTGATTATCTGGCTACCTGGGCGCGTTTGATAGTACTGGGCCACGTCCATTATGGAAAGGATTCTTACTTGAATAGAAACTTATTCTGAATATAAATGTGCCTTAAATGCATGCAATTCTTTGTGATAACTGCTACACAATACCTTGTCTGACATTATATTGTTACACTCAGCATTGCTTCTGATCAAGGAACTCAATTCATGGAAAAGAAGTGTTGGAACTGGCCCAGGTTCATGAAAGTCATCGTTATTACTATGTTCTCCACTGTACTCAAGCAGCTGGTTTGACAGAATACTGAAACAGTCTTTTCAAGAATCAGTTAAAATGCCAGGTAAGGCTGGATAAAGGTTGCCCAGAAGGCTGTGTATTTATGCTCTGTCTCAGCATCTAAAATATGGTGCAAACTGTCCCACAGCCAGGATTCGTGCATTCAAGAATTAAGTGGTGGAAATGACAAAGGCACAACTCACTGTGACCCTGGTGTCCCACTAACAAAAGTTTTGCTCTTCCTGTTCCAAGACTCTGTGTTCTGCTGACCTACAGGGACTAGACTCAGAGTGAAGAATGTTTCCATCAAGAGACATGACAATGATTCCACTGAGCTGGAAGTTAAGATCACCACCACACCACTTTAAACTCATTATGCTTCTGAGTCAATGTCTAAGAAGAGTTATGGTGCTGAGTTGGGTGATGGGTTCAGATTACCATGGGAAAACAACTTCTAGAAATAAGGAAGAGTATGTCTGAAGTGCACTACCACGTCCTGTGATTAAGGTCAATGGGAAATAACAACTACCTAATCCCTGCAGGATAACAAATGACCCAGACCCTTCAGGAATGAAGAACTGAGTTATCCCCCCAGGAAAGCAACCAAGACATTCTAATGCTTGATGAGGGGCAGAGAGAGTACAGAATGGGTAATAGAAAAAAGTAATTATTTACCGCTGCTACAATTGCATTACCAGTTGCAGAAATGAGGACTACAATCTGAATATTTATTTCCTATTTTGTTATGAGTATGTTTGTATTTATTAATATATATAAGCAAATATCTTTGTTTCCTGTCTTAATGATGTAGCCATTAGTTACTTTGACAGTAGTATGATCACACCAAAAATGAAGGGAAAAGGAAGATTTCAGGATGCCAGGATGCCAAAGAAACAATGGATGAAGAGGAACAGAAAACTAGGTTTAAAGAAACTGTTAATGAGCACAAAGAAAAAATAAATAAGCCTCAAAATTAAAAATGGCCATGCTTCCCCACCCAAGCTAGAGAGATTAAGCTGAAAAGAGAGGAGAAGGAAATGTTATAAATGTCAAAAAAAAAAAAAAAAAAAAAAAAAAAAAAAAAAAAAAAAAAAAAAAAAAAAAAAAAAGAAAAGGTCCATGACAAAAACAGTAAAAATAGAAGGGATTCGTTTTGGAAAGAAAGTAATGTACCTCTCCCAGGAAAATAAATATGAGAGCATAAATGTAAAGGGAAAAGTGAGTTGCAGTCTCAGAATGATATGGAGAACTTGCAGAAGAATGATTTGAATGACTATTTTGCTCTGTGTACACAAAGTTTAAAAATAATCAAATAGGAGATAAGAAAGCAACAGTAAAAACCTGGTTGAAGTCAATAGCATGGCATTTTGGATGAAGAGCATTTAAAGAGATCACATAATTGGTCACAAATATTTAGTTACATAGTATCATTTTACTACCTGCTAATTAATTCAATAAGATTTATAAAGATTAAATTGGTATCGTAAGATACTGGAAGATTTTATTTCCTGATCCTACGCAATCACACTCACATGAGCCAAAGCCCTGGTTGTCAATGGTTACAACACCGTGATTCAGAAGAAAGCTGTTCCACATTAGTAAATTAGATTAAAAACACATTGTTACTTTCAACATTAGCAAAAGCCACATGGTATTTTGCCACAAAGCAGATTAGTGAACATAAAATGTTTCTCTCCAAAGCAAGGTGGTATGGATGGTAATAAGGTCTTACTCACACCTCAGGGATGCATGAGTCATTCGTATTTAAAAAGTAGAATTAACTATGAAGAAATAGAGCAAAGGCATTGTTCATCAGAAAGAGCAGAACATGAGGCAGAGATGAAGTATAGACAGAGCTACATGAGTGAAGACAAAGGAAATCTGGTAAAAATAATAGTATGATAAGGAAAGAGAAAAATGATTAGGAAACGGAAACTAGTGCCTGCCGTGATTAGCTGGATGAAAGAGGCAAAAGCGGTAAGAACTGGAAATCTAACCAATAGTATAAATTAAAATGGGAAGGGGAGTTTTTCCTACACTCATTTTCTTCTTTATTAAGAAGGAATTGAATTGAAATTTTAATGCAGAATTTTAATCCAGGAATAGAACTAGGCATGCACACAACAATACATACTCTACTCTCACATAGGTTTATTTCGAACTTGGTCATTACGGAGGAGACTGTATTCCTGACCCATCTTTGTGGCTCATCTCAAAAGGAACAGGTTTTTGGAAATTTGTATGCAAATAAAATAAGCTTGCTTCATTCTGCTTTAAGCCTAATGACTTAGGTGAAATAGGTAGCCTTTTGTTGTGATAGCCATATGACCACTGGCTTCTAACTCTTCAGTCACATTTCAGATAGATCCTAGGAGACAAAATATCCTGAGAAACTAAAGCAGCATCACCAAAATCA
>RJWM01042371.1:0-14407 GCA_004363535.1 Dasyprocta punctata | reverse complement strand
GATTTTCTCTTCGAGATATGAAAGACTATCTTTAGTCTCTTTCAGGTGGTTCTGCCAACTTTTATTGAAGTCTTTGAGTTCCTGGTATTCTCTCTGAATCTGATTGATGGATTCTAAGTCTTTATTTGTTTCATTCTCAATCTCCTTTGATTTTCTGTCCTCCACCTTTCCGGCTATGTCTCCTTTAGAGGTGCTTAGGGATTGCCCTATTATTAATTTCATTTCAATTCTCAGTTGGGCTAACAGTGCTGCTTTAATTTGTTTCATAGCTTCATGGAGTTGTCTCCCCACTTCGGTTGTCATCTCCTCTGAGAGTTTAATTTTTGGACTCCCGACCTTGTCTGCCTTTATGTCAATCGGGTTTGTGCTGCTTGTATCGGAGTCCAGAGAGCGCCCTCTACCTTTCCTTCTTGGCATTTTCCTGGGCTCTGCTGTGTTTCCCCAGGCCGCCTCTGCTCCGCGGATGTCTGGTGAAGTGCGCGTGGATAGGGCCGTCCACCTAATTTCCTCTGTCACCCCCAGGGCGCCCGTGCAGATTCCGCCAGGACCCTCCAGGGCCTGGTGTGGGCAAGGAACCGTGCCTAATTGGGTGCAGTTCCAGTCTCAAGATGGATGCCTGTTCCTCGCTCTCCCTGGGGAGTGGGGGGTGGGGGGCTGGGGACCGCCGAGTTTACTCACTCACCAGCTTGTGACCACCTCTTTCCACGATCAATAGCCATCTCCGCCTTAGCCATCTCCGCCTTAGCCATCTCCGCCTTAGCCGCAGAAGTTCAATCGCGCATCGCAAGCACTTTAATCGCACCTTCCCAGTTTGAGTCCACATTGATTGGATTGAGCTCTGGTCAGAGGCACTGCCACATTTGTTTGTTTACTTCTTCTTTTTTTACTCTTTCCGTGGGCTACAGTTCTCATCCTAGACTCCTCTTAGGTCCAGAGGATCCATCTCCTTCCCCTTTCCTTCTTTCTGTTATTATATTATTTTGTATTCCAGCATTTGGGAGGTATATTCCAGGGAGTCTCCCTACGGCAGAGTCATCAGGTCGGCCATTTTGCGTGAAGTCCTTAGATAGGAATTTTTAACTAACATTTACTGTAGCAATATACAGGGTACCTTGGTCCAGGAACCCTTTCATTTGCAAACAATTTGGCTTGCAAACAGAAACACTTGACAAAATTTTGTTTTTGTAACCGGGCATGGTGGTGCACACCTGCAATCTCAGCACTTCGGAGGCTCAGGCAAGAGGTTCATTGTGAGTTCGAGACCAGCCTGGGATACAAAGTGAGCTCAAGCCCAGCCTGAACTGTATAGTGGGACCCTGTCTCAAAAGACCAAAAAAAAAATGTTTTTGTTTGCAAACTCTGCATCAGGTGACGAACCCAATGGTAGCCATCTTTCCTCCATGAACACGAATGTGGCCCTATTTTCCAGAACTGTGGAACAAGTTCAGTTTGTGAACCAAGGCAACACTGTAATTAACTAACTAGATAAAAAATGAGTATGTGATGGCCGTGTCTGGATGTCCCCCAAAGCCTCATAAGATCACGGGGAGCTTTTCAGAGGTGGCTGGATCTAGAGCGTGTGCTGCTGGGGTCAAGGGTGCCCCACCCCAGCTGTGAGTGTTACCTGCCCTGAGGGTGGGGAGCCTGGATAGAATACTGGGGTCTCCCTGTTTTGCTGCCTTCTGCCTGCCTTGAACTGTTTCTCCTCTGCGATGCCCCTCTGCCATCACCTGCCCGGAGCCAGGTAACTACGGACTGAAGCCTCTACAGCCTGTGAGCCAGAATAAACCTCTCTCCCTTAACTTTGGGCATTGGGCATTTTGTCTCACCAGTGAAAAAAGTAACGAAGACAAGTGTCGTCCACAGACAGAGCAGTTGCATTCCATTTGAGTGACCCACAATGATGACAAACCACGCACTGCCTGGTTACCTTGGGGTAGGTAATTTCTAATGTCAACCTGGAAAAGCTGGAAAAGGCAGCCTGTGCAATTGACAATTGAACAGTCATAGAATCACTCATACAGATGATACGTGCAGTTTTGTGCCTATACATGTGCAGAGTCATGTTCAGAGCACTGAACTGTGGGTAGGGGAGACGGGAGGCCTGTGTGCAGAAGTCTGGACGTCGGGCTATGCTGCCGTAGGTAACCGGAGGCCCTTGTGGCGAGCGAACAGGGACAGGAGATTCTAGAGCGTTTCTGTTGCCTGAGCGGTCACCTACTTTTTAGTTCTGTTCTGCACAGAGGGCCCTGTGACTTCAGTAGATCGGTCATCTAAGCCCACGTGAACACTGGGCACACTCACCCTGCAGCCCCCCACCTGGGCCCACGTAAGTTCTTGGGCAGGTCAAGCCCACCCGAGTCCCTGCGCCCCAGATGGCGTCACCCTCCAGGGCAGACTGCAAGGCCAGCCCTCCTGGACGCGTGGCCGGGGCTGCTCTCCCCCGGGGCTGGCCTGCCTTTGTGGCATCAGCTTCCCACCGCTTCCCAGCCCGTCCTCCCATCAGGGTGTCACCCGTCACCCCACAGCACTGCTTGTGCTTAGGGGTGAGGTTGCCAGTATGAGGCGAAGCACAGGGGAGCGAGGCCGCGCCCACCCTGGGAAGTGGTTCAGAGAAGGGCGGCGGTAGTGAGGCCGAGGCGGATGCAGGGGTGCAGCCCGAGTCCCGACAGACAGTGGATTCCCGCACGGCCCCAGCTTCAAGCCGTCTGTCCCCGAGCCTCACTTTCCCATCCAGAGAGCTGGGAGCTTAGGAAGACAGCGTGCACCTCCAACCGCAGCGAGCAGAGAGCATGGAGCAGGGTGCTCGGCCAGGAGCAAGTGCGGGGAGGATAGATAGGTCCCCTGCCCGGTGAGGACGGGGCCCTGCCCGGTGAGGACGGGGCCCCTGCCCGGTGAGGACGGGTCCCGGCTGGGTGAGGACGGGTCCTATATGGGCTGTGCAGCGGAGCAGGGCTGCGCTCAGTCTCCATTCTGACCAGGGCTTCTCCCCCGGCCTCGCCTCCTGACCTCACAGAGCCCGGCCCATCCTGCCGTGCAGGAGCCAGCCACAGCACCTCCCTCGTACCTTTTAGAAAGCGGTTTGCGAACTTCTGGGATTTTACAGAAGTATTATTAGCGCTAGGCCGAGTGCTCAGCCCGCACAGGGCACACACCCGCCTTCTCAGACGGCTCTTCACGTCTTCCCTGAACTTGTTCAGGGTGCTTGTGCTCGTTTGTAATGTTTAAAGCATTTTCAAAGAACTGCTTTCCAAATCATCTTCAAGCACTTATTAAAATTCTAGCACTGTTCAAATCTTTCTTTTTAAGGAGAATTACACATTCAGTATTAGATGTTTGAGCAATACAAAAAAATTAAAAAAATAATAACAATCATTCATCACCAGTCCATGGGCAGAGGAAACCGCTGTGAAATATCACAGCTTCGTACACGGAGGACCCGCACCTCTCAATACGGGTCTTGAAATATGTTGGCGAGGAGGATTTATTTGACACTTTATCTGAGAAAGGCAGTAGCACTATCTACCACACACCGTTTTTAAAATACAGGAAAACAGACTGACAACTGCTGAAGACTTGCTTTTCCCTTTGTGCAGGCAAGCTGTGTAAACACCACTTACACCCTGTTTTTGGGGAAAGTGATTTGCAAACGAGGGCAGTGGTTTGTAGTCGGGCTTCCTGACTCCAGACAGCTCAGGAAACGTCAGGGAAACATCCGCGCTGTACCGAAGGTTCAGGGCTCTGTCGCGCTACCTCCCCGGCGCCCGCTGGTGCCGGATGGAGATTTGGGCCCCGCGCTGAGAACACAGCGAGAGGTGTCCGGCCGGAAGGCAGGCCACACACAGAGCCGTCAGGGCAGTGCTGCGGGTGAGTGAACGCGGAGCCGGGAGGTGTCTCACCTTTACGTTGGAAAAGGAGTCTTTAAAATCAGAACAGTGGAGAAAGTGAGTCAACCAGCTTTTGCTACATTGTTGCAAAGAATGTGATCCATTACCTTACCCTTTCTGAAGGGCAACGTGATATATTTGAATTTTTAAAAGTCCAAATAATAAGACTACCCAGTAGGACATCGTTTATAAAGGTGAAAGAAGAACAGTTTACTGCCTAACATTAGGAGAATAAGGGGTCAGCTAAACACTTAGCATCACACAGCAGGATATTTTCCAATCACTGGTACATGGTATTTACCGTCAAGCAAAGAAAATAAGTAAAACTGGAGCCTGTGTTTTCATTCTAAGTTTCTGTATCCAGTTTGCGCACACGCATGCCCAAATCCCGACAGCATTCCTGATCACTTCCTGTCTTTCACCCTCGGCGTCCCACTGAGCCACCCTGCCTACGCCAATCAAACTCTGTGTCCTCGCCCTGCCCCTCCACTGTCCCTTCCCGACCGTGACAGCGACCTTCCAGACGGCCTCCACTGGCCTCTCCCGTCGGTCTGGCACGGAGACGTTCACCTCATCCCTCTGCAGCAGCTTTCTATGGCTGGGGCGCAAACTGCCTGACCCAGGAGCACGCTGCTCCCCGAGTGACTGCCCGCGCTCCGGAGGCCAGGGTCCAGGCTGACGCCAAGGGGAGGCCCGGGCTGCGTCCGGCTCAGCACGGAGAGCACTGCCCGGCCTGGCTCACTCCCCTCAGCTCTGCAGGCCGACCGCGCTCTGTGCACACGTGACAGTCAGTTCCTTCAGGCCGACCGAGGACGGCCGCTGCCCCCTGCACGGCCCTGACCTCTGACCTCTGACCTCTGGACCACCTTTCAGAGGCTCACCTGGTTACATCAGGCCCACCCAAGACGAGGCGCCTCCTGCATAAACCAGGCCCTTCCCTGTGCCGTGACTTCACAGAGGGCGGCCAAGCTCACCTGCTCCCCATCACGGTCCCCTCCTCGGGATGCTGGGCGGAAGCGGGGTGCACGGCCAGGGTAGGGAAGCCGGTGGGGGCGACAGCTGCATCTTCCCACAGTTCAGGGACCGGAGGCCTGACCGCCACGCAACGGACGGGGCCTGCGGGAGCTGCTCAGGCCCAGACAGGACAGCGGAAGCCGGGGCGGGATTGGTGCCTTTGCAGGAGGTCGAGAGAGGAGGGTTCCAGGGGGAAGTGCCGTCTGCGGCCCGGGGAGCACCCCCTCAGACAGCAGCCCTGCACCACCGCAGGCTTGCATTGCTCAGTCTCAGTGGCGGGCACAGAAGCGTTGTCCAAGCCGCCCGGTCGGAGACCAGCCCGCATGGGCCGAGCGGGGAACCGCTCAGTGTCCTGCACACCCCGCGTCCCGCCCCACGCCATCTTTAGCTCTGGATGGTGGCTTCTGGCATTTTCTTTGAAATACTGTCTGCATTTCCTGACTTTTCCACGCCGTCCATGTCTTAGCATTCTCCTTCTGCAAACAGCTCTCTAAGACCAGGTCCTTCGGCTTCGAATCGGTCACTGGCTTCTCTCTGTGTTCTCAGGAGGCACCAGACTCCTCCTGCCCCGATCCCCGGCGTGCCCTGGCCCTTCCCGCCCGCCTCTCCTGCCCCTTTCCTTCGGAGAGCTGTGGCGCCTCTCGCCATCTTGATTCCGTTTCCTTGCTTGCTGTTCCTTTCCCTGACCAGAATGTAAGCCCAGGATCCTCGCCATTACCCGAGGGCACTAGGGGCCAGGAGGGCTTGCTGCTGCGAGCGCCCGCATGACGAGGCCACGGGAGCAAGGCTGGAGTAACACCATGAGGTCTTCCTCACCTGCGTGACAAATCACCCATGAAGCACAGCGCCACGGTCCTCAGCAGGGACAGAATCTCAAATAATGACGCAAAGGTGAAAGAATGCTATTGGGCTGCTGCTGGTCAGAGCCACGCACTGCGAACGCACTCCAGTCTGCTGACCTTTTTATCCTAGCGCTCAAAAGGAACAGCCGTGACCACCAGCACGTGTGGTGTGTGACAGACTGGGCAGCTCCGCACACGGGTGAGCCCCTGGTGCGGGAGCCGTCCCCGGCAGGGGTGTCCAGGGAGTGTCTGCGCCCGCAGGAGAGCTGGGGCAGGGCCGATCCTCGTGGTGGCCTTGGTCTGTTTGCTTTTAAATTGAGTTGTCCATCTTTAGATAGGGCTGTACTCTCAAATTCCCGAGGTTTCTGTCACTCTTACTATCTAGAAATGATACACACACTTATTTATAGTAATAGACGCTGCTGGCCCGAAAGAAGCACGTGGATTTCTGTTCTCAGAGTCTCCAAGGTCGCTTCTGCTACCTGAATGTCAAGGTCAAGGTATAAATTGAAAGAGCTGTTATTTTGGGGGATATGAACTTCCCACTAAAAATAATCAACAAGGCGTCTCGCAAATCCTTTCTCTGCGTTGTAAACCATGACATTCTAGCAGCCCACGAAGTTGAATTCTCATTACTAAGGCTGGTGGCTCACTTGGCGCATTTTATCTGTTGTCGAAATATTAATTTAACCTTTTCCAGTAAAAAACTTGATTCACTCCAATACACATACATATGGCCCAAAAGAAAATTAAGGAATCTCTTTTTGCTCCAGGTTGAAAATAAATATGATCCAGACTGCACATGAGAAGGAAGATACACAAAGTAAGTCTCCCTGATCATGTAAATGTTAGATTCGGGCTCAGGCTTTGTTTGTTTGTTTGTTTTAAATTTTACGCCATTGAGCTATAGCTACAGTTGAGTTTTATCAATGTCCAATTTTAAGCCAATGTGGCTGAGGGCCTGTGTGTCCGTCCATCCATTTTTAGCACGGAAGAAGCTTAATTAGTACCCAATAAAGGGGATGCCATCGTTTTCTCATTCCAGTGACAGGGGCCAGGGATATAGCTCAGCGGCACAGCGACTGCCTGGCAAGTGTGAGGTTGTGAGACCTGGTACCAAAAAGAAAAAAACAAAAAAAAAAACCCAGTGTTTTCACCCTAAAGACAAACAGCAGCGGGAGAAGGCAACCAGTAACCTGCGTGAGGAGCAGGGCGCCCATCCTCCGGGCTCTGACTGGGACCAAGGGCGGCCGGGCGAGGCCACGCTGCTGGCCGTGACACCCCCCTCTCATTTGTGTGTCATTTTCTCCAAAATTATAATCTAACCTTTAGCAAGAAACTTGATAATAATACAAAGGACATTATTTCAAATGCCATTTTTGAGTAATTTCGCAAAATTTATTACATTAAACCACTAAGGAGAATATTTTGTAAAATTGAGGGTATGAGTAAAAATCTCTTTATGAAGTTTTCATTTAAGGCAGTTATATTTAATTAAAATACCAGGCACCTCCTGATAATTTTCTTTCTTTCTTTCTTTATTTTTTGCGGCACCGGGGATTGAACTCACAACCTCACGCCTGCCTGACACAGGTGCCTAAGCCACTGAGCCAAACTCCCAGTCCTGGTTTTTTGAGGCAGGGTCGCACTGTGTAGCCCAAGCCGGCCTCGAACTCACAACGCTCCTCCTACCTCAGCCTCCCGAGTGCTGGGATTAAAGGCGTGCGCCACCACGCCCGGCACCTCCTGATAATTTTCTGAGGGTAGGTATCCCATCATTATGGGATTCTATTTTTAAAGACTATTCAAGGACAAATTTTATACTCAAATTTCATCCTGAATATATTCAGTGTGGACTGTGTAAATGTGAATATTATGAATATTAAGCACTTAAAGATTAGCAGTGGTTCTGCTCATGAGTTTGTTTTTACAGATATTTTTATGTTTTCTAAAAATATTAAAAGGCACTGGTTAGAATTACTACATAGCTATGACCTTTGTAGCTAAAAAAAGTTTGCATATTGAATTATGCAGTCTTTTGCTTTTAAGACAAAATATTTAATGTGAATTAATATTAAAATATAATCTCAGATATTCATGAATAGGATATGTTTGAGTTTCCAGGACTGTAATTTCATGCATTAGTAACAATTACTTTGTGAGCTTTTACTATCATGGACTTGCAGAAAAGCATACTTGCTTGCCTAGAAATCTGGTTGTTTTTAGAAATGTTCAAAAATTAGGAGATTGAAAAGCACACGTAGTAATGACACACAGAATACACATCTGTGAACCATTTACACCATTATTTATGATAATTGTTTTCCTTGATCCAAATTGTATTTACACACTTAATTATTTACATATTCTTTTCACTTGTAGTCACTGTTTTGTTAAAAAGAAAAAAATCTCTTTAGTTCTTTCCTTCACTATGTTCCAAGTTCTACCTAACAAAATGAAACCACAGAGAAATAACTAGAATTCTCCCTCTCCAACATGCTTTTCTGAATTGTGCCAGCTAGGCAAGATCATCTGGCTCTTCTGGTCAACTAGGAGTTTTTCTAAGCTTCGGTGGGAGGAGTTAAGCACGCCTGCAAACGCTGGAAGGCTCGTTACTCTGGAGGAACTCATGACCAAGCAAAAGTCCAGGCATGAGCAAAGATGAAGAGATGACTGGACAGGCGCTGGGTTCCGGAAAAGTCTCTGCACTAAATTGAGGGCAAGTCCAGCCAGGGCGGGGGTGGCATATGGGTGGCCCTGGTCCTGCTACTCCTGAGCAATTCTGCACTGGAAAGTTCCTTTGGCTTTCCTAAGCCGCTCGGGCCTCCTCTGGGAAACAGCCACAGGGTGGTGAGAGCCCCTGGGGCCATGTGGGCCGGGGGCTTTGTCTGCGTGGGCACCCTGAGAAGACCTCGTGCGCGGACAGCGGAGATTCCAAGTCAGAACTCACCCGTGGAGCTTCCTCTCCACCACAGTCAGCAAGCGGCCACTAGTACATCCGGAAGACACATCAAGGAGAAGCGGTTCCCAACCTTCCACATAATTAGTTTTTTTTTAATATGAAAAATAGTAATTGTACAATATTTGTGGGGTACAGTGTTATGTGTCCATGCGTGTATGCACTGTGTAGTACTCAGGGGATTCACTATGTGTGTTCCTGTATCTGCTGCTGCATCCATTCATCATTTCTTTGTGGCAAACAGGTCAGATGCCTTTCTTCCAGCTCTTTTGAAATTAATATTTTTGTTGATACTAATATTTGTTAAGCAAACTCACGGTTACTGTGTCACAGAAGTTTAAGTTAGTCGGACTGTGACTTCGTTTCCCCTCCCCTCCCCTCCCTGTGACCGCGCTTCTACTTGTCCGGGTCGGCCTCCTGGTGCTCTGTGTGCTGCAAAGGGCCACGGCAAGACCGGACGACGTCACACAGCCTGAACCAGCGTGACCTCCAGGAAAGCTGGCCGACCCCGAGGTGACCGAGCAGAGACGACGAAGCAGCCGGCGATTCCCAGGGTGGGAACGAAGCCCCAAGCGCCCGGGTTTGCTTCCTGGCCAGGGGAAAGGGCACCGCCTTCTGTGCTGTGGGCGCAGAGCCGGGCCAAGGCCAGGAAGCACTGGCAGGGGGAGAGAAGTCAGAGGGAGCCTGGGGACACCGAGAGCCACCGCTGGCAGGAGAGGTGGGCACAAAGCCACGGGGCTGCCATCCGAATGGTCAAGAGCAACTCAGAGAGCAACAGGAAACACCGATGGTTCCGGCCAGCGGTGCGAACCTTCAGAGCTCGAGATGACAACAAGCGCCCCACAGCGGCACATGCGTCCCAGGTCCGCCACCGCAGGACTCAGGTTTATCACATGGGAGCGTCAACTCCATGACGCAGGCTCAGAAGGCCCGGCCACGGGGTGGGGACCACGTGTGCAGCTGTGGTGGGGGAGCTCGGAGGCTGCACGGCAGGCGCAGGCCCAGGGCCACCCCATGGTCCCAGCAGAGGCAGGAGGGTCCCGCAGGCGGCCAGCAAGCACGAAGGTCCCGGAGAGGAAGGAGAGCTGGGCGAGCTGGGGAGGAGCTGCCCGTGGTGAAGGAAAATGGCAAGGCACAGCAGGGAAGGTGAGCAGACACGGGGTCTGGGGGGCCTTTCGGGCTGTGACTGAGGACTTGGGGGATCGGAGGGCGACCGCTGAAGACAGGTAATGTCAGAAACCTGTGGGCTTCCTGTCTTCACTGAGAATGGAGAATGTGGCGGTGATTCCCCCGCCTCGGTGAGACACAGGAACATCACAGACGGGGCAGGGACTGTGAATGAAGGCCACGGAGAATCACTCTACTAGTCCTGTCTTCGCTGGACAAACACAGAGTGCCCAGCCCAGCTAGCCTCAGCTCCAGAAGGCGCCCCAGCCCTTCCTCGAGGCCTTGGCTTCCAGAGTCATCACCTCCCAGAGCCCCAGCTCCCCAAGCGCATCGCCAGGGCTGAGATTTCAACCCTGAGGCCAGGCCGGCTCCTCTCTTGGCTGGGAGGCAGCGCTCAGGCTGCAAACGCCCACAGCACGAAGGGCTCCTCGTCTGAACCAGGCCACTCTGATACCCAGGAGAGCTGCTCTGTACGCGTGGGAGCCCCACAGGAAGCCCCGCTGCCCCGCAGGCCAGCCCTGCTCAGGGCCACCGTCCTCCACCTGCTCGGTCTGCTGTGTGTCTGTCCCTGCCAGCCCACTCTGTCCTTCTAACCTGCCAGGAATACCGCTGTTCCTCAGCCCTGGAACTGGGCCCCTGAGGGCAGCGAGCTTCCCGAGTGCTGCCCTCGAGCGGGGACTGGTACCGGGAGGTGCTCAGCAAGTGGGGATGGATCTGGAGCGACAGAGGACGGGGCGGCTCCTGGACAGCTCTGCTAAACGAGCTTTGTAAAGTAACGCGGCAAGAGGAAGTTATGAGCTGGGATCCAGAGACACAGTGCACGCTTGGCCCACCGCAGGCTTTCCCCACACTCACTCTCGAGAGGATTCCTGTCCATGAGGCCCAGGCCCCGCTTCCAGAGCTCCTACGGCATCTGACCCGGCGGGTGACGGAGCCCGGGAGCGCCGCCTGGGCCGCGGCCCCACCACACCTGCGGGCTCCTGTGCGGGTGAGGGGAGGGGCATTCCCACAGGAGTGCGCAACCTTAAAGGGGCCTAAGTGCCTGCCGCCTCCCGGTCTGCACCCCCGGGGAGCCTCGGGCTGCAGGGTGCCCCTGACGGGCGCGACCACTGTTCCCAAAGCAGGAGGCCAGGGCTGCGCCTCCACCGCACACACAGGGGCTGACTGCAGGGGGGTTCCGGCAGGGAGACCGAATCCGGCCCTGAACGGGCCAGGGCGGATTTGTCTGGAAGTTTCCATTTTGAAATAATGTATCACCAGCGCTCGAAGAGCAGGCGGCTTTTCATCAAAACCCAGATGCGGATTGCGGCCGAGGAACCCGGCAGCGGGGGCAGGGGCAGGATGCCTGCGGGCGGCGGCCTGCTGGAGCCCAACAGCACTGCCTGCTCTCGGGACCCCCGCGCCTCTCCTGGCCGCGGTCCCCCTCCAGGGACGCTGTGTGAAGACCGAGCCCTGCTCAGCCGAGGGGTCCGGCTCTGGGTCCCCGGCACGGCTGTGGCCAGCCCTGCTCCAGCAGTCTCCTCCGCTTGGGGCTCCGTCCCCGTCCCATGCCCACTGGCAACCTCTTAAGTATTTAGGTTCACTGTCATTGTTTTGAACTCAGCTCCCTCTGGGAGGAGAATCTGGGTGTTCACACTGTGGCAGAGACAGAGGACGACGCCTGGAGCCTCCTGTGGAGCTGTGCCCATCGGGGGGCCAAGCCCAGCGCAGGGCGGGAGGGCCGGACGGTCCCAGGCTGCTACTGGCTCTCCTCCCCGTCGGGGCCTGAGGACTGTCCTCAGCTCCGCTGGTTTCTACGTCATTTTTACCAACTGCAAGACACAGCAGCTGGTGAACTAACTTGATTTGCAACTAATTTAAAGATGACACACAGGAGCATGGTTATGCACACACCAGTTAGCGCCTCACCTCACAAGGGATGAAGACGAGGCCCCCGTACTGGAGCCAGAGCCCTCTGCCCTTCAGCTGCCAGGGAGAGACAAACTAAAGCCTGCAAGCCTAAGACCCTTGTGCTTTGCTTCCGCTGAGCCTTCTGGGGCTTCTGAACACGTGTCTCCAGCAATCTTACCATCTCTAGCCCGCAGCGCCGCGGTCCTCGACGCTGTGATGGGTGACGGTTCAGCACGACAGCTCGCCCCAGGTCTGCACATCATTGAGGCAGGTGCCTCCCTCTTTACACAAACCACAGCCCGCCCGTGAATTGCGACACGGCAGCCGCTCCGCGGGCCTTGGCTGGCCGCCCACGCCTGCTCCTTCCTGCAGCCCTGGAAATGACCAGAGTTACCAGAAACCTGGACTTCGTGGTCTTAACTTTCCACAATGATATTTAGTTAAACAGGTAAAACCAGGTTGGTTCATCACCTGCTATAATTCTGGCCCTCACTCGATGTGATGCTTCGTGGGAGTTATACTCTCGGGGTCCCCCGGGGACACAGCAGAGCTCACGCTGGTGTCGCCATGGGCGGCATACATGGGGGCTGTGCAGGGCCCATGGACACTCACACGTCCTGGTTCCACTCGCCATTCAAAGGCGGCACCGAGCAAGAGCATCCCGGGCCGGGTTCACACGGGGGCCGCATCTGGAATCCAGGTGCACAGTGTGTGGTCACTGTGCTGGCCAGGCGTCCAGAGAAGCTTCTGGGAACTCTCAGTGCAGGTGCAGTGGAACGGAGTGGGCCGGGAGAGGAGCCCGAGCAGAGCAGACTCGCAGGAGGGCAGGCGGGGACGCGGGGGTCTGGGTGCTCTAACGTCTTACTTACAGCATTGGTATGATACTGTGCGCTAGAGACCGTAAGATTGCTGGAGACACGTGTTCAGAAGCCCCAGAAGGCTCAGCGGAAGCAAAGCACAAGGGTCTTAGGCTTGCAGGCTTTAGTTTGTCTCTCCCTGGCAGCTGAAGGGCAGAGGGCTCTGGCTCCAGCACGGGGGTCTCGTCTTCATCCCTTGTGCGGTGAGGCGCTAACGGGTGTGTGCACAACCATGCTCCTGTGTGTCATCTGAATTAATTCAAAATCACCAGCAAAATCACCATCTAAATTAATTAGTTCACCATCTGCTTTGTCTTGCAGTTGGTAAAAATGACGTAGAAACCAGCCGGGCTGAGGACGACAGTCAACACCGATTTCTTTATCCGGTGGGAAGGAGGGGAGGGGGATACGAGGCATCCTGACGTGCTGCCGCCCACTGCTGCCTGGTGTTGGGGGACCCACAGGCGCACAGGGGGAGGCCCCGAGGGCCGCGGGTGGCCACGGGGGTGCGGACGCTGGGAGGTGCAGGACCAGACACCTGACGAGGTACTTCCCCCGTTGTACTGTTTTGCCTCCCCCTCCTGTATGATTCAGTCAGATTGTTTGTAGCGTGCCATTGTCCGCACCTCCCCTCCTGGACACGCAGGCACTGCCGTAGCTGGAAGCACCCCTCTGGACAGCAGGGATTCGCTTCCTCCTGTCCGGGTCCGAGCCGGCCCCGAGCCCGCCCTGGCCGACTCCTCGGCGTTCCACCTGCTGCCGCCCGGGCACAGCCCGACTCGCGATGAGAGCAGCACTGCTGCGCCTCCTGCTGGCCCCAACCAGCTCACCCAACCGCGGAGTGGCAGCCTCCAGGCTCAGTCCCCTCACCTGAGAACAGATCGAGACGTCCATGCCTCTCCTATAGAGCGTCAGGAAATGAGGTGAGCTAGCTCCGCCCAAGGGTTAGCAAAATGCTTGGCAAAGCTGTTTCACGCGTGCAGCCGACCCTGGTGTGATCACAGCTTCTGCGCAGGGTCTCAGGACGAAGAGGAGAAAGCAGACCCTGAGCTGGGCCTTGGGTGCCTTTCAGGTCGGCCAGCCGATCATCAGCTGTGGGACCCGGGCACAGACCCCACGCCCGGAGCACGCAGTGTGGCCCAGCAGCCCTGGGAAGAAGCTTTGGTGGCTCTGCCCCATCGGAAGCAAGGGCTTGGTTAAAAAGCAAACGAGGGGTTATGTGAACTCTCGCAAATAAATAAAAACCAAGTAATGCTTTTGTCTTTGCTTATGCAAAGAGATCATTAAATATGAGGTTCGGCACCCAGTTAACCTAACATCTGGCGGTGCCCCCTAAAGAAACTCAAGGAAACTTGGGAGTCCGCTGAGACAGACCCAATCTCCTCCTCGTCCTTGTCTCTCTATCTGTCTCCCTCTCTCACGCCCCTCTCCGGCTGGCCTTAGGTCACGGGTCCATCATTCTGAGGAACTTCTCTAAACCTTGATCTTTCCTTTCTGTGATCTCAGGCTTTTTTCCTCCTTTTCCTCAGCTCAAAAGTCATCACCATGCTCAGCTATTCAGGTGATAACAATGTTCCTCTCTGGGTACCGACGAGAAAGGGGAGACGCGCAGGAGGGCGATGCAGAGGGCTTTGCAGAAGGTGGGGAGAAGTGCTGGTGTGCACCTGTGTGTGTGTGCACCTGTGTGTGTGCACCCGTGTGTGTGTGCACCCGTGTGTGTGTGCACCCGTGTGTGTGCACCTGTGTGTGTGTGCACCCGTGTGTGTGTGCACCTGTGTGTGTGCACCTGTG
>RJWM01042370.1:0-14411 GCA_004363535.1 Dasyprocta punctata | reverse complement strand
GCCACCTCATCTTTGACAAAGGGGCCAAACATGTACATTGGAAGAAAGATAACCTCTTTAACAAATGGTGCTGGAGAAACTGGCTTTCTATATGCCATAAACTAAAACTAGATCCATGCCTATCACCATGCACTAAAATAAAGTCAAAATGGATTAAAGATCTGAATATAAAAACAGAGACACTAAACTTACTAGAAGAAAGAGTAGGTAAAAATCTCGATGCCATAGGAGTAGGCAGAGAGTTCATGAACAAAAATCAGATTGCACGGGAAACACTTCCCAGAATCAACACCTGGGATCTCATCCTACTAAAAATTTTTTGCGTGTCAAAGAAAATCTCCAGCATAGTGAAAAGAAAACCCACAAACTGGGAAAATATCATAGCCAATTGTCCATCAGACAAAGGACTTCTATCTAAAACATATAAAGAATTTTAAAAAATCAGGCCCCTAAAATTCAAGGACCCAATCCAAAAATGGGCATCTGAGATGTATACACACTTCTCAGAGAAAAAATACAAATGGCAAATAAATATATGAAAAAATGTTCAACATCAATGGTCATTCGGGAAATGCAAATTAAAACAACACTGAGATTCCATCTCACCCCAGAAAGAATGGCTAAGATTAAACAATCAAGCAACAACAAATGCTGGAGGGGCTGTGGGGAAAAAGGAACTCTTCTCCACTGTTGGTGGGAGTGTAGACTGGTGCAGCCACTGTGGAAGTCAGTGTGGAGATTCCTCAAGAAGTTAGGATTGGAGATCCCCTTCAACCCTGCTATCCCTCTTCTGGGCATTTTCCCTGAAGAATTAAAAACATCATACCACAGTGATATCTGTGCACCCATGTTTATAGCAACCCAATTTGTAATGGCCAGATCTTGGAAACAACCCAAGTGCCCATCAATCAAAGAATGGATAAAAAAGATGTGGTATTTTTATACAATGGAGTACTACTCAGCTATTAAAAAAGATTGTATTGAGACTTTTATAAGTAAATGGTCACGACTTGAGACCATACTCATAAGCAAGATAAATCAAACCCACATGTGTAAATACCGTATTGTCTCCCTAGTGTAAGAAATGGAAAAGTATATGTGATTCAGATTCTACAATGGATACTGTGGAAGGGTAGAGAACAGCTCAAAGAGCAAAGACAATTGGGAGGGGAATGGGCGGAAAGGGAAAAGGAAGAGGAGGGGATATAAACCTGTACATGTGTATATGTAAGATAACTAAAAAGAACACTGCTCAATGTATTCGTTATTGAGAGGGAACAATTAGTACTCATATGATTGGATCAATCTTGCATGTCTATATCTGTTAATGTAAGAAACCATTTTAAAGATAACGATGCGCAACTTGCAACCATTGTCAAGCTTATATCTTCCGGTTTTGTAAACCTGCAATGTTGTGTGTTTACTCTAGTTGTTTGCTTGTCTCTTTTGCTTGTTGTTTTTACTATATATGTCTTTTTTTGTTGTTGTTGTTGTAGTTTTTGTTTGTTTTGTTTTTCTTCGCTCAAATAAAATTAAAAAAAATAAAAAAATAAAAAAAAGAAGAAATGCAGCTTCAGAACACAAGCTCTATTTATATGTTTATTGTTTCTTTCTCTTTTCCTGAAACATAGTAAACCTGAGCAACTCCCTTTCACCTACAGAGGAATGAAACTCCTGACCCACTATATGTCCAGTATGAGTTCATGTTCTCTAAAATTGAAGAATGAATTTTAAAAACAGTGGAGGTTAACAGCAGAATATATTTATTGAGAGAAAGAATGCTTTTGTCAGAGAGAGAGACAGAAGGGATCCTGAGTGGTTGCCAAAGACTGTCTTTTCCAGGGACTTTTATAGAGTAAAACTATGAGGTGAGACAGGTCCAAGATGGGGAAAACTGGGAACTCACAAGGCAGATGGGTATGAGGTGGGAGAGAACTGTGGTCAACCAATAAGATTAATTATTCAAGTAAAATTGACCAAATCAGGGACAAATGGGGAAGCCAGTCATGTAGTAAGCAGGCATTCTTACAGAGCAGTAACTCTTCCTGTTGGGGATTGGGATGGTGGCTCCTGGCTTCAGTTAACGTGATCCACATCTATTTTGAATATCAGTACTTGGGTTGTGGTTGCATTGTTCTGACTTTTGTTTTGGGATCTGGCCCACAGCGGGAAGTGTCTGTCTCCTCCAGGGTCACAATGTATCTTGTCCTCTGTGCCAGCTCCTTTGAGGACCTAGCCCTGTCTGACTGCCTATATTTCTAACTAACTGTAATATTCCTCCCTCTGAATAAGTACTCTGAACTGCCACGAAGGAGAAATGAGCAGTGATCAATATGGCTTCTTCAGGCTGAAATGGGTTGTAGGTGTTGAATGGCAGTCAGAGATACTCTGCAGAGGTTCTAACTAATGACCTTTGGTAGATACCAGACATTTTCATTTTGGGTAGGCATACAACTTTAAGTCTGAAGGAGATAAAGCCAAAGAAACAATTATTGAGCCTGGGCCAAATAGTAGAATCAACAGGATTATTGTGAGTACAGTTAACAAAAAGTTCCACCAAGAGGAGCTAGTAATGGCTTTCCATAAGGAGGATAAAGATAAGGTCCAGGGAATTTTAGAATCTGACATGCCATTCATTTGTCATCTAATACCTTGAACAGCTATTGAGATATTAGCAGAAGGATAAGGAATGTCATTTTGATTAGTTGGCTACTTGGATCTATATTAAAACATTTAGTCAGCATAAAATTTCTCTTGGAGTCAGGCTTTACGCATAACTAAAAGAATGAGTGAAGAGAAAGTAACTATATTTTGGCAACTATTTGGGGTACAATCCCTGGAAGGAAGATCAGAGTTGAGCAGGACAAAGTAACATGTGCCAATGTTTAGAAATTGGCTGGTTTTTGTCTGTTACCATGATTACTCAGAGCTCCTCTACAGGGATGACAGACAGAGATAACAGTTTGGCCAAAGGGAGGAGACAAGTGCCCTGAGGCTTAGTCCTGCTGAACCATCTGATAGTGATATCTATCTATCTATCTGACTGCCTATAATATTTCTGTCTCACTCAGTTGCCTGTAACATTCCCTGCTCTGTAGAAGTAGCCCCAACTGCAGTGAGGGGAAATGGGCGATGACCCATCTGGCTTCTTCAGGCTGAAGGGGGTCGTAGTTGTGGATATGCAGTCAGGTATACTTCTGCAGAGATCCTACCCAGAGGCCCTTGATAGACACCAGGCATTTTCATCTTGGGTAGGCATACAGCTTTGAGTCTGGAGGAGACAAAATCAAAGAAATAATTAAGTATGCATGGGCCAAATAACAGAATCTACAAGATAATTATGAGTATAGTTAACAAGGATTTCCACTAAAAGGAGCTAGTAATGGCTTTCCATAAGGAGGAAAAAGAAAAGGTTCAGGGAATTTTAGTCTGACATGTCATTAATTTGTTGTCTAATATCTTGAATAGCTACTGACATATTGGTAGACCAATCAGGAATGTACACACAGCACTCAGTCCTCACAATTGTACAAGTTTTAGCCTGTGCTGCTGTTAGAATGTCTAATGCCATCCAATTTTGGAGCACAGCCCATCTCATTAATTTTATTTTTTTATTTAGGAGAGAAAGACAAACAGTGGTGTTATTTAAGGCTCATTGAGTATAATTAGTTAAGGCTTTGATATGTATCACATAACTCTGGACAGGATCTGGTGGATCCCAGTAAAAGAATCTAAAAGGAACCTAGCATATTATTGGATTTATCTGTATAATGTTTTGGGGTTTGGCACCTTCTAGGCAAGAACAAACTTTTAATCAAAGCATGTATAATCAAAGCTTGTGTACAAAGGCATACATAATCAAAGCATGAGCATTAGAGCTGACAGTTAAGTTTAGAAGCTGTTTCTAAGGAATAGCAATTGTAACCCATTGACACTTAGGTTCCTCTATTGATGGAGTCTGACATTTTGTCATAAATTCCTCTAGCTTTAGTTATAATTATCTCTAACTTTTGATAATGCAGGAGAAACAAATTAATACATTACTGACAAATGAAACTCTCTTAAGTTTATATATATGAACAACAATATGTATTATAGTTGTAAAACCAGTCTCAGCATCATTTTGATTAGTTGGTTATATATATTTGGATATACATCATTTAGTCAGGATAAAATTTCTTCAGGATTGGAATCAGGCTTTTTAGGCATAACTAAAAGGAATGAATGAAGAGGAAGTTATCCCAGTTACAGTCTAAGCAACCTATATTTTGGTGACTATATTGAGGTACAGTGCCTGGAAGGAAGACCAGAGTTGAGAAGGACAAAGAGACATGTGTCAATGTCCAGCAATGAGCTGGTTGATTTTTACCTCTTGACATGATTACTCAGGGCTCCTCCGTGGAGATGACAGGCAGAGATGACAATTTGGCCAGAGGGAGAAGACGAGTGCCCCCCGGTCCTTTTAGTCCTACTGAACCAACTGATGGGATGGGTCTGAACTCTGGGGCCTTGGCCTCAGAGGGCAGTCCAACCTCCAGTGGCCACCAGTGGTCACCTTTGCAGTTAGGGCATGGCTTGGGGCCTCTTATGGCAGTCCCTCTTAAAGTGGCCTGGCTTATAGCAGCAATAGCAGGTAGGTGTCATCGTTGAACTCTTCTTGGAACCCCAAGAATCATACTTAAGGTCTGTGTTTTTAAGGCCACAACAAAGGGAAGCTACTTTTTGGTCTCTTTGTTTTCTCTCTTTGGTTTTCTTCCAGTCCTGATTATAGAATACTTTGGAGGTAGCTTTTACTAAAGAATCAAGTGAACTATCAGTAGCAAAGGCTATCTTTTGTAACTTTTCTAATATCTGGAGTTGACTGGGTGATAAACATGTCTTTAAGCAAAATCTATCCCTCTGTTGAATCAGGATCTGTGGACATATGTTTTATTAGCACCTCTAATAAATGATCTAAGTCAGAGGGGTCTTTATCTTTCTCCTGAAAAACAGCTGACAATTTAGAATAAATAGAAGTCTTGGTTTTTGTCCTTCTTAGACCTTTAAGAACACATGTCTGAAAATGTTTTCTATTTTAATCAGCCACTTGGTTGTTAGGCCAGTAGGGGTCTTGGGTGGGAACTGCTTGTGCCCCAGTAGGAATTGGTAGTTCCCCTGGCTATCTTCTGGCCTTTTAAAATTAACAATATGATATTCATTTCCAAATGCTATAGCAGCTTGTAATGCTGCTTGTCTCTCACTGGAAGTCAATGTCTGATTTAAGATTAACATATCTTCTCAGTCTAGCTTATAGCTTTGAGTAAATCCTCTAAAGACATCTATGTACTTATCAGCATCATCTGAAAATTTTCCTAGTTCTAACTTAATTTGTTTTAAGACATTGAGAGAAAGAGACCTATGAATGAAAATAGTCTCATAAGGATTATAATTATACCTGGAGCATAAATAAAAATTATCTCAATGTAAAGAAAGTTTTAACATAAAGCAATTTTAACCATTTTTCTTTCTTACAGTATGCCTCTAATTGTAAAATAGTATCATAATTAATACTTCCCTTTGTATTTCATTTTGGCTCTGGTGGGTAGGTAGGCCATGCACACGTGCAGAGAAATATCTAATGGCTCTTTTTCCACATGGAAGTGTCAAACATCTTCCAGTGCTTGAGAATGCATTCCAAAGGAGTAAGGGGCTTTGGCATTGAGTTGCCCATGTCTGTAATGTAAAAAGCAACATGTAAGGTTATGAAACCTTTCTTTGTACTGGGAATTGAACTCAGGAAATGGGAATCAAACTCAAGAAACTCGCTGAGCTATTGAGCTAGTGATATGGTGTGTACCGGCAATAAACGGGAATCAAACTCAGGAAACCCTGCTGAGCTATTGAATTAGTGACATGGTTTGTACTGGGAGACAAACTCAAGGAACTATGCTGAGCTACTGAGCTACCACTATGCAAAAAGGAGACACAGGTGTCCCTCGTATTCCTAATTGATAAAAAATCCTCAAGGCGTCCCTTGGGTTGACCCAGCTCCATGGAAGGTGGATGCCACTGGAGAGTGAAAGATAAATTCGGCCAGCCTATCCACCCTCGAACTGGTGTGCAATCTTATCTTCCCAGTAACTCATGAACTTTGAACTTTGTTTTCTTCTAAGTTAATGTGACGGGACTGTTTAAAGAAGGAAGCATAACTTAGTTATAAACTACTGTTTTTGTTTATCAAGAGGGTATATGCAAAAAAGGCAAGTTGCTAATTAGAGGCTTTTTCCTGGCAATACTGTGAAGGATATCACCTCTAGAGATAGGTAGAACAATTGACCGGGGGAGCTTTGCCCCGTGCACTAGGGCAAAGGAGTCTCCAGACATTTGTCTCCCATTTACTTATCTAGGTAACCTTTCCTAGTAACACAACAAGGCTATACTTTATTTAAACTTCTGTACTTTTGAAGCTCACATGTTAAACTATCATTTAGCAATCACATTTTATTTTACCAAAGGCATGTTAGTCTTTTAGGTACATGAAAAGGCTATTTACTCTTAATTAACATGTGTAAGGCACAAATGTAAATCCCTTCCCTATTAGCTGTTGTGGAATGTAAACAATTATTGTAAATTATCTCAGTTTAATCTCTGAAGGGAGGGGTAGTCTAAGTAGTCTAAAAATCCTCTGAAAGGCTTAGTGAGAGTTTTTAGTCTACTAGCAGAGAAATAAGGATGATAGATAAGTGGAAATTTTCTGTGGCATGAGCCAATGTCCACTGAGGAACTTATGGATGTCCACCAGAGAGTTGCCCTGGCCAGGAACTCTCAGTTCTCAGTTTCTAGTAGCTTGGATAACCAGAGATCAGTCTCCAGGAAGGAATACAGCTGTCTGTCTGGTCAACATTCCATTGACTCCGTTGGCCACTGACTTCAATGGGGAGTCACCAAACAGATGCTGGAGAAAACTGTCCTCTGCTTTGAAGGGTGGCAGCTGCTCTAACAGCGATTCACAAGCTGGCAGAGAAACCACTGTTTGTTGAGTTCTATAAGGGATAGTTAAAAGCCTAAGCAAGATCATTACCTAGTGATCTATAAATTTACAATAAAGGTTTTAAAGTCCACAACTTGAAAGGTTGGAAAACCTCCTTAATCTAAAATGTTTATGTAACATAAGTGTGCTGCTTTTGGGAATAGTTCCTTCCAGTGTTACACCTTGGAGGTGGTTCTTCCCACTGTGTCTCAGGTTCTATCACCACAGGAGATAGTGGCCCAGAACACGAAGCTGGGACATGGCTTTTATGTGTGTTCTCCTGGATGGGTACAATTCCGATGTCTCATCTGACCCAGTGATGGGGTACATGTCCTTTATCTAAGATGACTTCCCTGTCTTCAGTGTTAGCAAATGCTCATTTTCTATGGGCTTAACTTTGGGGGAAAAGGTTGGAATAGTCTATAGAGTTCTTTCTGATCTTACATGCCTCTATAAGGAAAGCACAAAGTGGGGGAAATGAGTAGAAGTAAAGCCAATGAAAGGAAACTGTAGCAGAACAGGCCTGACATTTCCTCCAGAGTGTAGAGGAGGATCAGAGCCAGTCTGTCTCAGTGAAAACTGTCCTCCAAGTCTTGAGATCAACCACCAGCCTAGGGCCATTTAAATGGTGGAAGGAGTCCAAGTTTTTATTGTAGGCATGTATATTTTCAAAGTCTGAGCTAGATTTCATTCAAAACCCTTTTACAGAAGTTTACATTAAAGTCTGCTAGGAAGTTCTAGAGCTATTGTTTAACTACAGTCAAACAAGGAGTACCAGTAAATTTAGCAACCAATTTAAATGCAACATATACAAGAATAAAATAATAAAAATGTTCAATTAAAGGAATATCATAATCTTATAACTTTCCCATATTTTAACTTAGATTTACCATTATTTTAACAAAACTATATAAGAGACAAAGCAATTAAAAACAATGGGCAAAAACAAATCACAAGCAACTATTACAAGTAATTATGAGCAACTGACAAAGACAAAGCAAAATTTGAAGCATAAAATTTGTTACCTAAATGAGTCCCAGTCCAGAGTCTATGAAATAAAAGCAAACTCTTACCTCCATCCCAATGATCTCGGTGAATGACCTCCAAATGATATAGGAAAAAACGATCTCAGACCTCCAAATGATATGGGGGAATGAAACTCCCAACCTAGTATACATCCAGCACAAGTTCGTGTTCTCTAAAATTGAAGAATGAATTTTAGGAACAACAGAGGGTAAGAGCAGAAGATATTTATTGAGAGAAAGAAAGCTTCTGTCTGAGGGACAGAAGGGGGCCCGAGTGGGTTGCCAAAGACTCTGTCATTTTTAGGGACTTTTATAGAGTAAAACCATGATGGGGAAAACTGGGAACTCACAAGGCAGACGGGCATAAGGTGGGACATAACCATGGTTAACCAATAAGATTAATTGCTCAGGTAAAATTTATTAAATCAAGGACAAATGGGGAAGCGAGTCACATAGTTAAGTGGGGATGCTTAGCGACAATGACTCTTCCTGTAGGGGGGTGGGATGCTGACTCCTGACTTCCTCAGGGTGACATAGAACTATTTAGAATATCAATCCTTAGCATATGGGTATATTTGTTTTGCCTTTTGTCTTGATATCTGGCCCACAGCAAGAGGTGTGTGTCTCTTCCAAGGTCATCAAAACATCTGGACCTCTGTGCCAGTTTCCTTGAGGGCCTAGCCCTGTCTGACTGCCTGTAATATTTCTATCTAACTCAGTTGCCTGTAACAATAGGATGGGTCTGAACTCTAGGCCCTTGGCCTCAGAGGGCAGTCTGACTTCCAGTGGTCACCTTTGCAGTTAGAGATGGCTTGGGGGCCTCTTAAATCGGTCCCTCTTAAAGTGGCCTGGCTTGTGGCAGTGACAGCAGGTCAGTGTAGTCTTCGTTGAGCTCTTCTTGGAGCCCTGAGAATCAGATTTAAGGTCTGTTTTTTAAGGCCACAAAAAAGGTAGCAATTTTTTGTCTCTTTGTTTTCTCTCTTTGGTTCCTCCCAGTCCTGATTATAGAATACTAAGGAGGCAGATTTTACTAAAGAATCAAGAGAACTATCAGGAGCAAGGGCTAAATTTTGTAGCTTTTTTCTAATGTCTGGAGTTCACTGGGTAATAAACATGTCTTTAAGCAAAATCTGTCCTTCTATTGAATCAGGAACTATGGACATATGTTTTATTAGTGCCTCTAATAAATGATCTAAGAAGTCAGAGGGGTTTTCATCTCTCTCCTGAAAAATAGCTGACAATTTAAAATAACCAGAAAGCTTAGTTTTTACCCTTCTTAGACCTTGGAGAATACACACTTGAAAATGTCTCCTCCAATCTCCTGTTTTGCTGTCAGGCCACTTGGGGTCTTGGGTGGGAACTGCTTGTGCCCCAGTGGGAACTGGTGGTTCCCCTGGCTGTCTATCTTCTGACCTTTTAAAATTAACTATATGATATTCATCTCCAAAGGCAATAGCAACATGTAATGCTTTTTGTCTCTCACTAGAAGTCAATGTTTGATTTAAGAGAAACATTACATCTTTCTAATCCAGCTTATTGGTCTGAGTAAATCCTCTAAAGACATCTATGTACTTATCAGGGTCATTTGAAAAGTTTTCTAGTTCTAGCTTAATTTGCTTTAAGTCACTGAAAGAAAAAGGCACATGAATTCTGGAAGATCCAGATTGTCCATGTACTTCCTATAAAGGATATTACCCTTGAAGAGCTTGCATAAACTCAGCTAAGGATGGGTATGTCCCTGTAGAGGTCTGGATTACAGCTGGTCTAGAGTCCTCATCCTTAAGACTGGAAGGGCAAGTAGGTGAAACCTCAGGTTCAATAATGGTGGATGCAGATTTGATTTAGACTGTCTTGTCCTCAGGTTCCAAATGTTTGGGAGGAACAATTTCAGGCTCCAGGATAGTAGATGCCTTAAGGGCCTGAGGTACTGAGTTTTCCTGTGGCTCACACTGACATTTAGAATATACATAAGGATTATTTCTCAATGCAAGGAAAGTCTGAGCATAAGACAAATCTGACCATTTCCCTCCTTTTTACACTATGACTGTAGTTGTAAAATAGCATCATAATTAATAATTCTTTCTGCATTGCATTTTGGCTCTAGGGGGTAGCTAGGCCATGCACACGTGCAGAGAAATATCAAATGGCTCTTTTTCAACATGAAAGGATCCAACATCTTCCAGTGCTCAAGAATGCATTCCAAAGAAGTGAGGGACTTTGGCAATGAGTCACCCATGTCTGTTATGTAAAAGGCAACATGTAAGTCTATGAAACCTTTTTGTACCAGGAATGGAACTCAGGAACTTTCTCTGAGCTATGTCTCTAGCTCTGTAGTGCAAGAGAATTTGAGCTACCTATCAAAAATGAGGTAATTTAAGCATCTCTATTTTATTCCTATTTGATAATATCCTCAAGACATCACTCCTGTTGATTCTGCTCCTGGACAGGTGGATGCCAGCTGGAGAGTAGAAAGTAAATTCAACCGGCCTATTCGCCCTCGACTGGTATGCAATCTTATCTTCCCAGGTAGCTCGTGAACTTTGTTTGCATATGACATTTATAAATTATTGTAACATGAATGTTTAAAGAAGGAAGCATAACTTTGTAATAGACTACTGCTTTTGTTTAGAAGAAAGCATATGCAAAAAGGTGAGCTGGTAATTAGAGGATTTCCCTGGCTGTACTGTGAATGAGATTACCTCTAGAGATAGATAAGGCAACAAATGATTTGGGGAATTCCAGTCCATGGACCTAGGGCAAGGAAGACTCCAAGACGGTTGTATTACCTGGGCAATCTTTCCTAGCAGCAGGACATGGCTATGGTTTACTTAAATTTCTGTATCTTTGAAGCTCACAGGTTAAGCTTTTTAATTATCATCTAGCAATCACATTTTATATGTTAGTAAAGGCACATCAGTCTTTTAGGCACACAGAAAAGAAAAGGGATGACTATGTACTCTTAATTAACATATGTAAGGCACAAGCTGTAAATCATTCCCCTACTAGCTGCTGTGGAATGTAAACAATGGTTGCAAACTGCCTCAGTTTAATCTCTGAAGGGAGATGTAGTTTAAGTAATCTAAAAATCCACTGAAAAGCTTGGCGAGAGTTCCTAGTCTACTAGCAGAGAAATAAGGATGACAGATAAGTGGAGATTTTCATTGGTCATGAGCCAATGCCCACTGAGGAACCTTTGGGAGTTCATCAGAGAGTTGCCCTGGCAAGGAATACTCAGTTGTTCTCAGTTTCTGTTGGCCCAGACAACCAGAGGTCAGTCTCCAGAAAGGAATTGAACTGTCTGTCTGGTCAACATTTCATTGATTCCATTGGCCACTGGCTTCAATAGAGATTCACCAAACAGATGCTGGGGAAACCTGTCCTTTGCTTTTAAGGGTGGCAGCTGCTATAGGAGTGATTAATTAGCTGGCAGAGTCACCACTGTTTGTCAAGGTTCTATAAGGGGATAGTTAAAAGCCTGAGCAAGATCATTACCTAGTGCTTCATAAATTTATAATAAAGGTTTTAAAATCCATAATTTGAAAGATTGGAGAGCCTTCTTAGTCTAAATGTGTTTAGGTCCCGTGAGTGTGCTGCTTTTTGAAATAGCTTCTTTTGTTGTCATGTGGAGGTTGGCTTTTCCCAGTCTCAGGTTCAATCTCTGGAAAAAATTGTCATCCAGAACACTAAGCCAGGACATGGCTTTTATGTGTGTTCTCCTGGACAGGTGAAATTCAGATGTCTCATCTCACCCAGATAGGTGTCACACATCTAAGATCACTTCCCTATATTTGACATTAGCAAACATTCATTTTCTATGGGCTTAACTTAGGAGGAAAAGGTTTGAATAATCTAAAGTTCTTTCTGATTTGACATGCCTCTATAAGGAAAGTACAAAGTGGGGAAATGAGGAGAAGTAAAGCCAAACAAAGGAAACTGAAGCAGAACAGATTTGACATTTCCTATAGAGTGTAGAGGGGGATCAGAGTCAGTCTGTCTCAATGAAACCAGGCCTCCAAATCTTGAAGAATGGCCACCAGCCTAGTGCTTTTTAAATGGTAGAAATAGTCCCATGTTTTATTGTAGGCATGTATACTTTCTAAGTCTGAGCTAGATTTCATTTAAGAAGAACCATTTTACAGAAGTTGATATTAAAGTCTGCTAGGGGTGTTGTAATATTATTCTCTGTAGTGCTATTGTCTAAATACAGTCAAGTAAGGAGTAACAGTAAATTTAGCAACTAATTTAAATGCAACATGTACAAGGACAAAATAATAAAAATGTCCCATTAAAGAAATATCATAACCTTATAATTTTCTCACGTTTTAACTTAGATTTGCCATTATTTTAACAAAGCTATATAAGAGACAAAGCAATTGTAAACAATGGGGAAAGACAAAAGAAAATTTGAAGCATAAAAATTTGTTACCTAAAAGTGTCCCAGTTCAGAGTCTATGAAAACAAAAGCAAACTCTTGCTTCCATTCAATGATTTTGGTGGAAGACCTCCAAATGAAACAGGGGAATGAAACTCCCAACCTACTACGTGTCTAGTAATAAAGAATGAATTTTAGGAACAATGGAGGTTAGGAGCATAATACATTTATTGAGAGAAAGAAAGATTCTGTCTGAGAGAGGAAGACAGAAGGGGTCCCGAGTGGGTTGCCAAAGACTCTGTCTTTTCCAGGGACTTTTACAGAGCAAAACCATGAGGTGAGATGGGTCTAAGATGGGGGAAACATGGAAACTTGCAAGGCAGGCGGGAATGAGTTGGGATAGAACTATGGTCAACCAATAAGATTAATTGTTCAGGTAAAATTGACCAAGCTGGGGACAAATGGGGAAGCGAATCATGTAGTAAGTGGGCATTCGTACAGAGCAGTGACTCTTCCTGTTGGGAGTTGGGATGGTGGTTCCTGGTTTCAGTCAACTTGATCCATATCTATTTAGAATATCAATCCCTGATGTTTATACTTAGGGTGTGGTTGCATTTGTTTTGCCTTTTGTCTTGAGATCTGGCCCACAGAGGAGGTGTCTTTCTCCCCTGCAGTTGCAAGTTATCTTGTCTTCTGCACTGGCCTTTTTGAGGGCTCAGCCCTGTCTGACTGCCTATAATATTTCTAACTAAATCAGCTGCCTGTAACAGGACTTGCTTTTATTGCAAGGTAGCAGTAGTGATGTAAGAAATATGAACAATCAGCAAGGAACCCTATCACATTCTTTGCTACTTGCATTGGTTGATCCTGTGTCCCCCTAAAGACTCGTAATTTGGACAGGGCTGAATCTGGCATTTGTGATTGACTTGTTGTCTAGTGCTGGGATTCATGGTGCGAGTGCTGCACCCGCCCTGGGGTAGAGCTGACATACTGTGTAAGAGTGGGAAGAACACGTGTCTCCCCTGTCTTACTCTTTTACTCTATCTCACCAGTTTGCCTTGCTGTTTGGTGGCCACCATGAATGGCGGCCCTGCCACACCATGCTACCTTGGAGCCAACTAAGTATGGACTGGAACTCCCTGAGAACTGTAAGAAATAAACTTTTCCTTCCCTAATTTTGGGCATCAGGTATTCTGTCTCAGCAATGAGTGAAAAGTAACTAAGAAATAACTTGGTACCAGAGGAGTGGGGTCATTGCTGTGACTAAACCTGAGCATGGGGTTCAAGAGCCTTTGGAAATGGTTTGTGGGAAGAGTTTGGAAAGGTTCAGAGATGTCACCTGAAAGAGTGGTGCTGGAACAGCTTAAAATGTTTGGTATGGGAGATTTTGGTCAGAGCCCAGTAGACCAGAAGGCAGATAGAAAGCCTGCCAGTAGAGACGAGGCTCGAGAGGTTTCTGCTGAGAAGGACTGCATTGGGTGTTGGACCCCACAGGATGTGTGTTACAGTATGGCAGAAAGTTTGTCTGCATTCTGACCCTACCCAGAGACTTTGTCTGAGACTGAGATTAAGGGCAAAGGACTGATTAATGTAGAAAAAGAAATTACAAGGCAGCTGAATGTTGAAACGGTGGCCTGGCTACTGTTGGGGGCTCTTAGCCAGATTTATGTTGGGAATCAGGAGTAAAGAGCCCAGCATGGTGATTAAAAACCTTGTGAGTTTGGCCAGGAAGCTGTGGACTGTAAAGATAGAGCTGAGACCTTGATTGCTGAGAAGAAAGAAAGGAATAAAAAAGATGGCCTGGGGGCATCCCAGGAAGCAGCAGGCCTCCACCCTTTGCAGCCTGAAGTGGGCAAAAGTGAAAAGGTTTTCTAGGAGGAAAAAGCTGTAGAGTGCCATGTTCCAGAGTGGTGACAGAGGCCACATGAGGTTTCAAAAGGGTGGTGGCTGCACCAGGTTCCGGAATGGCAGTGACCACACCAGATTCCAGAGTAGTGGGGGCATA
>RJWM01042369.1:0-14504 GCA_004363535.1 Dasyprocta punctata | reverse complement strand
GTACTGCCAAATGCTATCACAAAAAATAACTCAGAATAACTGAAGTTTGTTTTTTTTAATTTACATTTATCAACATGGAGAAAATTTGTTCCTGGCTTCTCTGACCCAGGCTAGATCCTTCAGTCTTTTTTCCTGGAACTTGTATTTTGAGTGGATTGTTAAGAAAACAAAGCTATATTGGGAATCCTCTTATGGTTCTTGTTTTTATGGTTTATCACTGTGAGGAAATAATGCAAGTAGAAGTATATTTTTACCCTGGTTATAACTTCAGATAAGGTCAAAGAAGATGTTTGGTCATAAAGCACGCCCAAAAAGTGATTACTACATTGGAATATTTTAAACCTGGATAAACATCTTACGTGATTAATGCAATTGAGATAATAGGTATCTAGACAGTTTGTTTCCTGTTTTAAGAACTATATATTCATAAACATTTTGTTGAGTTGCCCCTGAATTCATGAAAGCAAAAAATTCAGATTACATAATTGGGGGAAAATGCAATGACAGACCTTACAAATGTTTCAAGCTAGCTTATAAGATACTGGTGTTTAAAACCAATCAATAAAGTATAATATTTCACAGTTATTAAGAGCCCAGACCAAGAAGCCTCACTTCTTAGTAGTAACATCCCATACTAACTGGATGTAACAGTGAGTAAGTTACTTAAAATCTCTGGATCTTTTGTTTCTCCATCTATAAAATGAAGATAGCAATAGTACCCATTTCATGGGGTTGTTCAAAGGAGTAAATGAATTATTAAACACAAAGTCTTGAAACAGTACTTAGCACCTGCTATATGTCAGTTATTGTGAATATGGTAAGGAAAAAAATCAGATTTTTATATAAATGACTGTAAAGTAGAATTTAGTCCAGCACTCTGCCAAAGTCATTGTTTTTAGTTTACAGAAATTTCTTTGAACTTGGGACAGATCATCTGAATTGAGGTGGATGTGGTATAGGACAGTTCCCACACTTGGGTTTCATTTTGAGTGTTAAATATGTGCAAATATGAAAATTCAGGGTGAGATTTAGAGCAGAACTGCCAAGTGTTAGCCTACTCATTTCAGAACTAATTAGCATATTCAATTTTGGGGCAAACACTGTTAACTACTTTTGCTAAATGCAAAATTTACAATGACCAAATTTTTTCCTTTTTGGATCTAGATCTGCAATATATTTTCATCTTTGGTTCACACATAAATTACTTCATAGTTTTATAGTTGTTTTATTTATTTATTTATTTATTTATTTATTTATGGCACAGGGGATTGAACTCACAACCTCACGCCTGTCAGAAAGGCGCTTAAGTCACTGAGCCAAACTCCCAGCCCTGGTTTTTTGAGGCAGGGTTGCACTGTGTAGCTCAGGCCGGCCTTGCGCTTGTGTTGTAGCCCAAGCCAGCCTCGAACTCACAATGCTTCTCCTACCTCAGCCTGCCAAGTGCTGGGATTAAAGGCGTGTGCCACCACGCCCGGCTTATACTTGTTTTAATAATATAGTAAGTACTGTGGATCTACTACCCAAAACCTAGTCTGTGTGTCATGACATCTGTATGTTCCCCACATCCCTGCTGCCATTCTGGTTCCTCTGGTTGCCTTCATCTGAATACTGTAGTCAACCTTAAATTTTCTTTTAATTGAGCCATTTCATTCTCTTCTTTTTTTTCTTTTTTTTGGGGGACCGAGGATTGAACTCACAACCTCATGCCTGCCAGACAGGCGCTTAAGTTGCTGAGCCAAACTCCCAGCCCGCATTTTCTTTTAAGTAATTTGTCAGCTGCTAAAAAATCACATAGTATCTTGGGATATATCTTTTCCATTGGCTAATATGAATAATATCAGCAAAGAAAATCACATATTTCTTCATTACTGAATCTCAACTTAGAATTTGTATTTTTCCAAATCAACATACAGTCATTGGGGCATTCTTTGCTATTCATAGCCAAAGGTTTTCTTTCTTTTGAACCCCTGGCTTCATACATGCTAGGCAAGTACTTCACCACTGGGCCGCCTCCCCAGCTTCTGGGTCTCTTGTTCAATTAACCTTTTCTGACCATTTCACTAGCTTACCCAAAACATAGACTGTGTTGATTTCTTTAAGCATGTCCAAATTAGGAAAACTGCTTTGATGCTATTTTTTATTTCTTCAAAATCGGC
The DNA here is from genome assembly GCA_004363535.1 of Dasyprocta punctata. Taxonomy (NCBI): domain Eukaryota; kingdom Metazoa; phylum Chordata; class Mammalia; order Rodentia; family Dasyproctidae; genus Dasyprocta; species Dasyprocta punctata. The sequence goes on along the minus strand of RJWM01042369.1, from coordinate 12,348 downwards.
AACCTATATTGGTTATTAAATAGGTCACCTGAATTATGTACTCAGTTTTCTCCACTTTTGTCTTTGCTCTGTTAATCCTAGCAGTCCAGCTGGGCCCATCACAAATGAGAAGGCCTTACGTGTCACACATTAGGACTGTTTTATAGCAATGAATGGGTTGAAGTAAATCATTTTAAAACACATGTTGACCACGTGGAGAGAGACTTAGGATAGGAAACCTCGTCTGTGAACACTACTTTTAATCAGTCGATCTGTCTGAAATGTCACCTGTTCTTAAACATCCCCTGCACAGTATTTCTACTCAAAGAAACTTCTGTAAGTTCCTTGTCCGCACGGTAAATGTCAGTATGTAGAGTTAATATCTAAGGGCTAGCATAGTACGCCATAGAAACGTAGACAGATGCGATGAATAGACAGTAGCATGGGAGGGCATATGTCAAATGAATTAGAGCAGTAGTTTAGTCACTCAGGAAGCCACTTTGGAAATGGATTCTTTTATCCTCCTGAAGAGCTCTTTTTAAGATACATTACTATCATAAAGCTGCCACTGTTCACTACGCATAGACATGTTCATAATTGGATCTCCCTGATGAAGCTTACTCTGTGCAGGTATTTAAACTGTTGCCAATGAGGCTAAACAGTTCACCAAACAGAAGATACAGCAGTGGAAAGGAAACGGGGAGGAAAACGGTCAAATATTGTGCTGTTGTTCTGAGTGTCTGGTTAAGTTCTTCTCTAACAGTGACTGACTTATTTTAGAAAAATAAATACAAACCCTTGAAAATAGTGCAGTCTTAAAGTATTATGGATTTTAATCAATGTTAAAAAGACAGAGGAATAAGATGACAAGGCAAGTAAATGTGTTTGCTATAGATAGTAGCAACAGTTTGTCACTGAACCTAGAAAGATTCAAAATCAAATCCCCAGAGAGAGAGAGAGAGAGAGAGAGAGAGAGAGAGAGAATGTGTGTGTATAAAATTAAAGAGCATTTTTTCACACTAGAAGTTTTTCTTGCTACTTGCTTTTACCGAAGCTAACTAGCTTGTGTTTTTATAACACAAATAGAGAGATGGCAGATCTCTCTCTGTGTGTCTTTCAAAATGTTGAAGAAATTATCAGAGTGCCTTTTTGTATGGTTTTATATAGTACCTCCTATGGAAGATTGTAAGGAACAAGAGCCTATTATGGACAACAATATTTCTCTGGTGCCTTTTGAGAGACCTGCTGTCATAGAGAAGCTCACGGGGAATATGGGAAAACGTAAAAGCTCCACTCCACAAAAGTTTGTGGGTAAGCAGTACGAACGCTTTTGTTTCTTTACAAAGTGATTTTAATTGAAAAAATGCAATTTCCTATATATTAGAAATATATGTATGGTGTATTTCAGATAATGAAAATTTGTTCATCTCTTTTCTACTCTGACATTCCTGTGTATCATACATAAGTACACACACTGTTAAGCATAAGCACAAGAAAAGAAGGGAAGACTAGTAGTACTAAGTCATCATCTCAAGATGTAACGCTATTTAGTAAGAATGTTACTTAAAAATAATTATACTTAATAAGAGGAATGGTCCAGCCAGCTGATGGTGAAGCTTTTAGAGCTTTGTATAGCAAACATCCAGCTGCAGCGTGCATGCTATAGGTTCACCACCACCAGTCTAGCCTCTTGGCTAGTTTTGTAATATGTTTTAAGTTTACATTAGCACCAGGCTTTTTACTATTTTCTCTACATGCTATTAATTCTTCTGGTATTTGATTTAGCACTAAGACATTTTAAATTTTTCCCAAATTCTACATTGGAAAGATTCAAGATATTTCATATATGGATCTGTATTTTCTACTTTCAGCTTTGTATTCCAAGGTATGATAACAGAAAAGATTAAATATCAAATATATAGACTCTATTTTTTAATCTCCAGACTCCTCAATATTCCTTTATACACCCAGGGTTAGTATTCCTTTCAGTGCATTCTGTAAGTCATAGATTATCTCTGAGGATTCAAAAGTCATCCATTTTTTAAAAATATATGAATAGTAGAAATTCAATAGAAAGAGTTGTTAAAGTATCTGTCATTCATTGTGTATGTAGATTTAATACAGGATAAGAATAAATGACATTAAATTATTATCTAATGTCATAGCACTGTAGGACATCTTGATTCTCTGAAAGAACACTAACTGGAAGGTTCCACTTTCAAGGATCGTTTCTCTAGTCTGTTACTAGAGAAGTTTCTCTGATTGTGTAGAGTACAAGAACGCTAACTGGTTACTAACTCTTGCGGGTTGTAATGTGTGCTAGGACAGTAAAAATCCTGAGATTATGTTTAGAGGTCTGCCTTGGTAATTACTGTTCCTCTTCTTTTTTTTTCCTTTTTTTTTTTCCCATTAATATAACAAAAAGAGGAGGGAAGCCAATTCATTTATTTTTAAAATTGGTTTGTTGGAGGTTATATGGATATGCTTATATTGAACTAGACAATAGCTTAGTTTGAAAAGCAGGAAATTTTTATTATGTTTGTATTCTGAAACATTTATATCATGTTTCCTCTAACTTAGAGAAGTTACTCTCAATTTAATTTGATTACATTGCCTGGAAAAAGACAGATTTTTTTTTTTAAGAAAATTACAGTATGTTTCTAAAAGCAACATTTGATTAAGAATTCAAGCACTTTTCTTTATTTGACTCTCCTAATAATGTGTAGCAAATAATAGCTACAGTAACTATTTCTCTCATTGCTCTTGCAATGAAAAAATTTTTTTTTTGCAGCACCGGGGATTGAACTCACGGCCTTGCGCCTGCCAGGGCAGGCGCTTAAGCCACTGAGCCAAACTCCCAGCCCTGGTTTTTTTTTGAGGCAGGGTCGCACTATGTAGCTCAGGTCGGCCTTGCGCCGCGTTGTAGCCCAAGCCGGCCTTGAACTCACAATGCTCCACCTACCTCAGCCTCCCGAGTGCTGGGATTAAAGGCATGCGCCACCACGCCCGGCTTGCAATGAAAAATTTTAACACGCCACACTTCACATAAATTCCTTTTCACCATGTCCCTCAGTTAAATAACTGCTCTTTGACTTTATCAAGCTCTCTGGACCAGTGATCTCTGAATTTTGTGTGTATCTCCTTGTCTATCCTTCCCTTCTTTGTCCAACTTAAATTTCACAGCCCATCACTTCCACCACTGTTTTGCCAACACTCTTGACTCACTTTTCTTATTTTTCTGCCACTTTCTCTTGGTGAAACCTTCCTCTTTCATGGAGCTGACTACACGTCTTTTCAAATTTTACATCTCAGCTACTAGTACGTTTGGAGAAAATGCCACAGTCTCATAAATTGCTATCAGCTGGACATGGTGGCACACATCTGTAATCCCAGCACTCGAGAGGCAGAGGCAGGAGGATTGCTACAAGTTTGAGGCCAGTCTGGGCTACATAGTGAGTTCAAGGCCAGTCTGAATTAAATAGTGAAACCTGTCTCAAAATAGAGATAGATATGAGTAATTCATTTTAAATATCAGCTGGCCCATCCATAGAATTGCTGTCATGTAACCCTGAACAACCTTCCATCTTACTGTGTATCATGGCCACTTTCAGCCTTTCTCAGCTCTCTGAAAACTTGATATCTTACACCTGGAGATTTTATTCTCTATTTATAGAGAATAAAGCGAGTTTAAATGATTTCAGTTTAATATTGTCAACCCTGTAAAATTATGTGCATCTCCATAAAACTTTTTATTCCCTCATTTCAGTGAAAGTCGTGTGCCTCTTTCTGATTAAGGTTAGTTCCGCCTTTTGTGCTCTGGGATTCGATGCTGGCCCCCGAATACCTCACACTGTATTTTCCTCCTTGCCCTCATTTACCTGTCAGCATTAATGTGATAAAGTATCATGATCAGAGGGGGGAATAAAAAGAAAAAGAAAAAACTTTACCAAAACTCAAGCTTCTTCCAGCTACACCTTCTCCCCTTTAAAGTTGGAGCTGTTTAATTTTCTGTACTTCCTGTCAGTGGTCTTTCTTGCTTTCTCTTCATTTCCTAGTCCACACAGCCTGGCATTCTCCTTCATCCTGCACTGAAAGCGTCCGCGTGGATGCCATAGCTCGCGTCTGTGGTGCCAAATCCACTGGGCCCTTTTTAGACTGTATCTTAGCCTAGAGCCAGACCTCGTCCTAGAACCCTTGTTCAGCTCCTTACTGAAAAAGCGCTTCCTACGCATGCGTGGACTGCGCCTACGCATCTCGGGCTTTACGCTGTGCTGCGCACGCAGCACGTGGGCGTGGCTATTCACGTGGAACCTTAGGACCCCATGAAGAGAACCGTGAATGCAGGAAGCGTACTCAGAACCGTTTAATGGGGGAGTTCTGGGACCTGATTACCCACACAGAACTGTGCAGTGTACCGGATAGACGTGTTTCTTTGGCCTCCCACAGTCCTTATTCCAAGAGGAGCAAGGCCCGTGACTTTCTAAACATGATGCCAAGTGCCAGAATCCCACTTGGCTGGGTCGCCTTTGGTTTAGCATGAGACGTGTTTTCCAGGTTCTATTTCGACCCTCCTCTTACACAGTTGACCTCCTGCCGCGTGGCAGCATCCACTCCCGTGCTGCAGAAGCTGCCTGGTGTCAACCGATGCCTCTCCTGTCAATGTCGCAAACCCGGACCTCTCTCCTGGGTTAGAGGCTGTATCGAAGGACTTTCTGGGCATGCACGTTTTTCAGGGTGCTCCCCAAATTCAATTTATCATCTCGTCTCTCTGTCATCCACTACATCTCCCAGGCCAGAAAACCGGGCTTCGTGCTTGTTTCGCGTTCTCATTGTCTACGTCCAGATAAGAAGCGAGCCCTCACCACAGTTTTCTACATCTTTCTCCATTCCAGTGACTTCTCCATTTCTCCTGACCAGTTCAGTCACCACGAATGTTACAGCAGCTTCCCATATCCGCTCGTTAAATGTCTATCTAATCAGGCCCCTTCCCTGTTTAACCCCTTTAATTCCTAACGCTCTCAGGTTAAAATGAAGCACCTTTTGCTGTTGGATGAGCCGTGTGTTATCTAATTCATCAGGTTCGGCTGTTTCCGTCCTCAGCCATGTTGAGGTATAGGCAACTGCTTATTTGTAAGCCACGCCCTTTCGCCCTGAGCCTTCCTCCCTGCACCTCCTCGCCTCTTTATTTGGCAGTGTTTCACCGCACATTCTTACTCCTAATGCCACTTCCATCAAGGAATCTTCCTTTCCTTGCCTAGCGTGAGATAAACATTCCTATGTGACCCCATAGCCTGCAGCAGGCTGCATTACTATTGATCCTTGTGTTGCTGCAACTCCCTCTGAAACTGTAAGGTCTTTGAGAATATGGATCAGATTTTTCTATCTTGACTCTGAAACTCTCGAATGGCAGTATTTTAATCAGACGTCATGAAATGATTTCTCCTCGTTTTGTATTTTCAGTTGTCTATGATTCCCTTCATTACCCTGCTCTGTCTTTGGAGCAACTCGAATTGAAATGATACTAAGTACCGGAGCGCCCTTTTCTAGAGGGTAGCTCTGTGGATCCCCATTTCCTAGTAACCAGGAAGACTTAGAACCACCACCTATCACAGTGTCTGTGGGCCTTCACACAGCTGAAGTGCTCAAGTACTTGACCTGGGGACAGTGATATATACCGCGTGATTCAGAAAAATGGAAATGATGTTAACTTCCTACCTTTTTATATTTTTAATCAAATCATAATTTTGTCATCATTTTTTCTTTCCTCTCCTTCTCTTTCAGGGGAGAAGCTCATGCGATTCAGCTACCCAGATATTCACTTCGATATGAACTTAACGTATGAGAAGGAGGCTGAGCTGATGCAGTCTCACATGATGGACCAAGCCATCAACAATGCAATCACCTACCTTGGAGCTGAGGCCCTTCACCCTCTGATGCAGCACCCGCCAAGCACAATCGCTGAGGTGGCCCCAGTCATCAGCTCAGCTTATTCTCAGGTCTATCATCCAAATAGGATAGAAAGACCCATCAGCAGGGAAACCTCTGATAGTCATGAAAACAACGTGGATGGCCCCATCTCTCTCATCAGACCAAAGAGTCGACCCCAGGAAAGAGAAGCCTCTCCCAGCAATAGCTGCCTGGATTCTACTGACTCAGAAAGCAGCCATGACGACCACCAGTCCTACCAAGGAAACCCTGCCTTAAATCCCAAGAGGAAGCAAAGCCCGGCTTACATGAAGGAGGATGTCAAGGCCTTGGACACCAAGGCGCCCAAGGGCTCTCTGAAAGACATCTATAAGGTTTTCAATGGGGAAGGAGAACAGATAAGGGCCTTCAAGTGCGAGCACTGCCGAGTCCTTTTCCTAGACCATGTCATGTACACCATTCACATGGGTTGCCATGGCTACCGGGACCCACTGGAATGCAACATCTGTGGCTACAGAAGCCAGGACCGTTATGAGTTTTCATCACACATTGTTCGAGGGGAGCACACATTCCACTAGGCCTTTTCATTCCAAAGGGGACCCCTATGAAGTAAAGAACTGCACATGAAGAAATACTGCACTTACAATCCCACCTTCCCTCAGATGTCGGCGTACCTTTTTTTTTTTTTAAATATTATTACTGTCAATTCTTAATTTGTGGACTCAGTGTCATTTGCTCTACCTAATTATGATAAGGAAGAAACAGAAGAGAGAAGGGATGGGGATATTGTTTCCTGACAATTTGGCTTGTTTATTTTGTGGGAATTTAAAGCAGTTTATTTCTACCACACACAGATATAAAGCATACTGTGCTTTTGCAAAATCACTTGATTCATATCAGTTCACCTGAAATTTTCTAATTTGCCACTGATGTTCAGGATTATGATTGAAGGCAGGAATTTAGAGTTTTCTGGGTAGGACTTTGGCAATTTAACACCGTTTTAGTAATTTTACTCTTCAAAGAACTTGCTTCAAAATGTAAACCGATTTTTTTTGTTCTTAGAGATCATGGAACACAAAACATGTTGTTCTCAATGATAACTCCTAGGAAGAGTTGAGTTGTGGGTTCTATGTTTACTTCCCCTATGGAATTAATAATTCAGTATGTTTTACACTGTACCATATAGCAAAACTTTTAAACTACAGGAAGTTAAGGACCACTATTTACATCTGAGGTCCTTTGATCTTATTTTTCTAAACTGAAGCACTGTTTTTCCATAGTTTTGATGACTGGCATTTTATAGACACCCTGGCAGCCTTACTTTTAACACCTTTAACAAATAGTATTTTTATGTAGTTCTCAGAATAACATATGGTCTAAGAGTAGATAACAGGCAGTCAGTAATTTCCTGGAGGGACTACTTTGCATAAATTGGTTTGGGATTTTTTTAAGTTATAATGAGATGGCAGCATAGTATACATATTTTTGTCTAAAAGTATGCTTATGATTGTCACTTTATCAGCATTTAATCAGTGTTAACCAGTCAGCAAAAAATATATATATATATAAATATATATATATATATAATTAGGCTAACAGTAGGGGGAAAACTCCACTTAGAAATCCCTTTTCTGGTATTTCTCTTTTGACTGTTTCAAACTGTGACCACTCAGTGTTCTGTCCATAGTCCATTCCTCTTTTACTCTTGGAGTAGAAGGTCTTAAAGGTCTTGCTAGAAGCTACTTCTTTCACAATATCCTCAAAGCAATTGCTAATTCGACCTGAATGTGATAACTTAAACCCTGTAAGATCATTGAACTAGGGCTATTTATTCTAGTATTTCTTGAGTAATATTTACTCCTTTTGCTGCAGAGAAAAGGGAACTTCTTTGTAACCTGTACTGTGGACTACAGATCAAAGAAACAAACAACAGAGTTTGTTGTTACCTTCTTGGAGTCTGAAATGTGACAGACCCTTTAAGCAAAGGTCCTGCACATTTTCCTGCTTCAAAAACATTTGACTATATAGGTCCTTCTCATGAATGAATTTCAGTATCTTAGTATAGAACTTGCCGTCTTTTCATTCAGACATGACGTGTATTTTCCTATTTCATGTATAGATTTTAATTCCCTCCATGTGGGTGCTCTATTCTTTGCAGTCCAGTAGCATTACAGGGGTGAAACCAAGTAATGTATCAAGTTGATTTTTTGGCTTTTTTTGTTTGTTTGGGTTTTTTTGTTTTGTTTTGTTTTGTTTTTTGGAGGGGGGACATTTCTAAGGCAGAACTTGCTGCTTGTGTTTTGAAAAAACAAACCTGACTATGACTGGATTATTTGATAGCCACTTGTGAATACTGAAATTCTATCAAGTAGTAATTAATAACTGCTCTAAAAAGCATTAAATAGGATCTGAAGCTGTTTATCATAGAGTGTAATATGAGAAGTATCAAGACTAGAGACCTGTGGATAGATAAGCAAGTCTAGCCCCAGTACTGCTGTTAACTCATTTTTCTGGTTTACCATTTGCTTATTTAGGCAATTTCTAAGTACTAACACAGCTAGAACTAGGTGTAAAAAAAAAAAAAGTTATTAATCAACTTTCTCTCACTAGTCCCTATCATGATTATTTTTGGAGAAATGTCCAAACTGTTTTACATCCAAGATTAGACACCAAAACAAAGATGCATAAAATGTCAACTGTCAGTTTTTTCCTGCATGCCTCAGTACATCATACACTCTCAGTTTATTCAAAGAGAAAGCATCTGTTTGAGACTTCCTCACCTCTACCTATTCTAACCCCTCCCAAATTGTAATTGAAGTGACTTTTTTTTTTCCTTTTGGATGAAGTAAATCATTTTAAGCTCCTGATTTTGTATTTTGCTGCAATGTATGGAAGAATTTGGATGCTAATCAATATATTCATAATGTTGGCTGTATGTGAATATGCATGAATTTCCACTGGCATCATGAGTAGATTTTTTTTCCTTCCCATTGCATCATACAGATGATCACATGCCTACTGTCCTGCAGTGAAACTGAGTTTAGGTGGCCCCAAAGAGCCGTGTGGTCCTCTGTAAAAACAGTACCGATGCCCTCCCCTTTTCTGAGTTCATCTTGTTGAGCAACTTGTTTTATTGACGGGAGTTAATAGATTGTGAGAATGTACTTGCTGCAAGTGTATGCCTGGATTTTCTTGGCTTCGTGGTATGAGGAACAGAAAGACTTGATGGGACAAGGTGTGTCGGGGACAAATGAGGACAAGGTCAATTCACATTTGTAGGTTAGAAAGAATTTTTGTGGACATAGTGATTTCTGGAAAGCTCTGGATGGCTATATTTGCATGCTTCTCCTCAAAAGGACGTATGCAGCGTGGTAGCTCCTATAAATAAGTATGCAGGTCAGGCACCAAATAAATCAACTTTTACATAACAGTTGTATGCCCGGTTTATTTAGATGAGCTTTCACAGTGGAGAGAGTATTTGAGGGGCATAAAAATGGGTTATCCTCTGTAGTTCCCAGTTAGGCAAAAATTCAGAAATTCGTCACATTGCTTTGCCCTAATTTTGCCCAGATTTTTGTCTTCAGTTCTTTTTGGAGAAATCCGCTGCCTCTGTGTGATACTGAAGATCACCTTTCAAAAGCCATTCTACACATGCTTTTTTAAATAGTGAAAGTGTCCAGGGAGGAAGCAGTTTGGAAGAGATTTGAAGTGGTCAAACATCCCATTGAGAATTTTCTGGAGAGAAAAAGTGGAAGAATGAGAGCAGAGAGTTCTGATTTGGGACAAACTGTCCTGTGTACATACAGGCATTTGTATGTATGAGTCATAGTGTGTGTGTACATGCATATCACAATCTTTTAAAAAAATGCATGAAAAGAAGCAGAGTTATCAGATGCATTATAGGGACAGAGTTAAATTGATAGTTGGTACCTGAGCAATTAGGTTTACTTTTCCACATTGTATTAAGAAATGGGCAGTTATTAGTGTACCATTAAGGCTGGTGGCAATTATTAAACTTACATGTTGGCTCTTTATTATTTCCAGAACAAAGTGAAACAGTGAAAATGAAAGATTTTAAGCCAGTTGATAAAAACTTAAAGAAATGCAAATCTTTTTTGAAAAGGAAAGAAGTACAGAAAGAAATTCAGTAAACTTGTTGGCAAACACAGAATATTTTCATGAGCTTTTTTTTTAATAGTTTTTGTATCTCAGCTCCACACCTCATAAGAGCATGAAGTCTTTATATATTATAAATGTTTACCAAAATTTACCTCAGAGAAGGCATTCAGATGAAAATTATGTTTTAAATATTTTCTAAACCCTATTTTATCCTATCTCCAAAATTACTAGTAGGGTAGAAAAAGAGCAGAAAAGCTACAAAAATACAAACAAAAATTATATCCCCTCAACCCAGAGCATAAGACTGCGAGAGGTACCAGCTATAATATTTTCGATTGTTCATTTTTAAAAAGTGATGCTACATTTGTGGTTTTCTTCAGTTGTATTTTATATATTATTTAAATAAAAACTCTTTAAATGATTATTCTACAGCAGAAAATTCTCAAAATCCAAGTGAAAAATAAAAAGTGAGGGGTAAAATTGAAGTTTATATATACAAGTTATTTTAGAAAAACTTAATCCTCCAGTTTCTGCAAAATAATTAAAATATACAGTAACTGGCCTCTTAAAATCTTGAATTTAATATATTGAATCCTTTTTAAAATGTTTTATATTGGTGCCTTTTTAAAATGCATTCAGAGTGTTGATTAGCTGTTTTAGCTCTACAATACTTTTACTGTGTATTTTAAAAAACCACTTAAAATTGAGTACTATATAATTCATCTTTGTGTATTTAGGGCAAAACTGCAAAAGCAATTTCTGATACAGAAACTTTCAGCTCTTAAAAAGAAATTTTGAAACCAGATTTTAGTATCTTTTCAGTTTGATGGTATTTCTGAATATCATTACAAGATTAAACAGGTAAAATACAGCATGAAATTTTAACTGTGAATTGAATTATGGTATATTGTTTTTGTTTTGTTTTTATAGAAGAATAAGAGTTTATTATAATTTTTTGGAAAATAATATACAGTATTGCTTTGGATTTCATTCCCCAGGCTAGTATTATTCTAGTCTTGAAACTTCTATCTTCTAATCTATTGTTTTATGGAATAATGTTTTAAAAGCAAGTAATTCTCCTTAAACAAAAAACAAACTAAACAGTCATATCACGTGACTATTCTCCAAAGCATAATTTCAAATGGTTTTATACCATAGCTGTGTATTACTTGCAATGGATGTGTTAGAATATGACAGCTTTTAAAAAAAAAAAAAAGAATGAGCTGCTGGTTATATAAAGCAAATGTCATATGACCAAGAAGCTGTGATATGCTAGTGTTTCTTTTTCTCATAGTGTATTGCTAGGCCAAATAATGACACCTTGAATATTTTTTACATTTATTACAGAGACCTACATTTTTGGAACTTCTATAAGGTTTTTATGAAACATTCTGTTTGTAGCTTTTTGGGCTTATTTTTGCCGTACTGTAAGTTTGTGGATATTTTCACAGGCACTCTTAGAAATAAGTTCGCAGTTATGTTTATTGAGTTTATCTCCCATAACAACGCGTTTGTACATTTTCTGTATAAACTGATTGTGAATTAGCCTTTATCCCATACAGAGAGTGGTACGTCAGTGACTAGTTTGCTAAGGTGTCCTTTTTATTGTGAATAAAATAGGAAATTTAGAGGCCCTGTGCTAAGTCACATAAAGTATAGCACATAACTTCATGTAGGTACTAATAAAACCAGCTTGCAGTGAACTGGGCCTTCCCATTACCTCAAGTGACTCACTGAGAAGCACTTCTTGGACAAGTGAAGGTCACCAAATCCCCTCCTGTGCACTTAGCAGGGCTTCACATAATTTAATTTACTGGAAATGGATTTTAAAAACAAAAACAGGTACATTGTAACAAGAAAGGAACCCAGTTTTGTTTTTTGTTACTTTAAGTAGCTCCATTTGTGAAACTGTGATGTAGGACATTTGACTGTCAAGCGCTCTTGGATCTTGAACACAATCACTCCTCCTTCCGTGGACTCCTTTGCGGAAACTCCCCACCACCCCCTTCTTTCCTCTCTGTTCCTCTCCCTTCCATCAGCAGCTCTGGAAGCCTTTGCCTCTTGCCTCCTTCTAGTTTGAGGGTTAAGTAAGGTCAGCTCTAACTTCCAATTCATTCATCTCATAAGTCTTAATTTTTGGTGACTCTTGTTGCTGTATAATCTGCTGGCATATTTTTATACTCAAGTGTAGTTTTATAGTAAAGAGAAAAGTGGTTGGACAGAGAGGAGTAAGCTGTGTAACCCTTGTGTAATTAATTTCCACTCGAAAGTATTGGGTCCCTAAAACATGACTCCAGATGTTTGCCTTCCTTTTTTTTTTTTTTT
>RJWM01042368.1:0-14413 GCA_004363535.1 Dasyprocta punctata | reverse complement strand
AAATGTCACTGTCTTCCCAGACTAAAATTTCTCTGTCACCACTACTAGACTCTTAAATTTGTATCACAAAGACAACCACAAACAATAAGCACATGGATGGATATGGTTGGATTTGCCTCAAGGCATAATTTCCCTTATTTTTGTTGTCGTAGAAAAAATTTTTTGTAGAGTAAATTTGAAAGTAAATATTTCAAAAAACCTTTCATCGAGGATGCTTTCCAAAATTTTGTACAACTCCGTTTTTAGTTTAAAGATCTTTCAAGATCTAGAGTGCATATTGTACCTTAAAATCCAAACTTACAGAAAGAATCAAAGGAGACAAGAGGAAACGGTGTGAGTGTGGGCTGAAATTGAAAGTTCAGACATGCAGCCCTTCTCAGTGTGAGGCCCTGTGTGAGTGCAGATCGTACACCCTTGAACTTGACTCTGTCTGAAAGTATTTTTGATGTCTTATTTTTTCAGCACACTCAGGTTTACAAGTGATATTTTTAAAAGCCACTAATAATAACTCACCAATGGATCAAATGTATAGTATCTTTCTTAACACGTCTACTATAATGTTTTAGATGTGGAGTAATATCCCAGCATGTAAGTTTTAGATGAATTCAGTTATATTCTTAATAATTTTGAGTTTTGAGCATAGCTTCAATAAAGACTTATTATATAATTAATTGTTATTTTATAACTATAATATTGTAATCACTCAAACATCAACAAGTAGGTTATTACTGAGATCCAAATTTTTCAGAAATCTTCGTTGGTTTTTTTTGGGGGGTGGGTACTGGGGATTGAACTCACAACCTCGCACCTGCCAGGCAGGCGCTTAAGCCATTGAGCTAACTCCCCAGCCCTATTTTTTGAGACAGGGTCTCACTAAGCAGTTCAGGCTGGCCTTGAACTCACTTTGTAGTCCAGGATGGTCTCCAACTCACAACGATTCTCCTGCCTCAGCCTCCTGAGTGCTGGAATTAAAGGCATGCGCCATCACACTTGGCTAAATCCTCTGTTTTGAGTATGAATGCCAAGAAATCAACATTTACTAAAAAATTTGGTTTAAAGAAAACAATAAAGAACAATATTGTAGAATCGATACTGCATATCTTAATGTACCAGTTTGGTTGAAAAAGAGGTTATACTCTATATACCATAAAATATTGTTATTTTATAATATGAGAACTTTCTATTTGAATGAAAATATATCCTCAGCTAGTTATCATTTTACATATAATTCTTGCAATGAATGGGACGTTTAGAAAGTTATAAATTTGTCAAAAAGTACATTATATCATCAACCGATTCTCAGATTCCTTCAGTAAACACTGCATGGCCTGAAAAATTTTACTCATCAATATTACTAGACATATATCTCTGAATTACATATATTCCCCATCACATTGGATGTCACTGAATCTTGCTGCATCTGTTCAATACTGTATTTTTTGTTAGATTGTTTTGATTCTGAGTAACCTCTACATTTTGATCCTCCTGCCTTAAGGAATATGTCTGTGTATATGAAATGTGTGTGTGTGTGTGTGTGTGTGTGTGTGTGTGGCTTATATGCAATACACACTTTAAACATGAGTTTGATATCTTCTGTACCTGCATATGTAGTCTCAGCTGATAAGGACCTGCTGTACTTTGTGCCATGGATTATGCTTACCTGAAGCACTCTACACTGTCTTCTCTATTTAGCCCAGTAGGGGCACTCAACAGAGTTGTGACCTGTAAAATCATTTTAAATTCTTCTAATCTGAATAAGTGGGTCACTTTCTTAAATTCAGTGTAACCCATCTCAGTCTGGTAGATATTCTACTGAACCTGATTTATCTCTAAGAGACTCACTAAGAGTAAGCATTTTAATTATATATTCCTATGTGCCTGCACAGTGTCATTCACATTTTAGACATGCATAAGCTTTTCCTACATAAATCAATAAATGAACACGTAAAGAACAAACAGAAACCATTTCTTTAAAATGGCAATCGTGAAGGCTTTAATTTAGCTAGATCATACTGAGTATAAATGGAAGAAAGTTAAAAATTGGTGTAGAGGCACATTGAGATCACATGATAAATTGTTACATATCAGGGGTAGGAACCTTCAGTTGTCAGTACTAGTAATAGGGTATAATGTAATTGTTAGCAGAACTATATACTAGGGAGTCTCATCAGGCAACCACACCTGAAAGAGACTACAGAAGATCAAAATTGCAAACACTCCTTGAACTCAAAAAGTGGCAGTTAGAAAGGATTTAATTTGGGATGCTTCATTTGTTTTGCATTGTTTAACATTGCATGGATTAATTATATTTCTCACTTGAAGAATGTTGTGATAGTGCAGAAGTGGTAAAGGTGATTTTATCGATACTGCAAAAGTGGATTTAAGATTGTCTTCAAACATTTTTACAACTTTATTTTTTTAATTCTATTCATTCGTATTTTTACCTTAGGGATATATTTTCAGATACATGATCCAAAATCTTCTCATTTATTTGGTAGAGTTCAAAACCAAACAGATTTCAAAACTGGTACATTTCATAACTCCGGAGTTTATAGTTGTGATCATCACTAGTATTTACCAGAAACTTACAATGGTCAATTTTCCAATCATTAAGTTAAAGACAGTAAAGTCAATATCTCTTTCATTTTGCCCCATAGTATTGAATTATAAATACTATTTTCAAAAATAAGAAAATAATAAAAGTTTTTTCCAGTGACACAAATTGCCAAGGCTATATAGGAACACACATTAGAGAAGAAATTCAATTGTAAGTCCAACAGGAAACACTATGGTAATAATCATGCAGAAACAAAAACCTTGAAGACTCTCCTTACCCCTGAACCAAAATATGTGCATTTCACATGTATTAATATGGGTTGAGAAAGTAGAAAAGGGACTTATAAAGGAGACTAAGTTTGTAGAATTGCTGTAAGAAAGATAACAATGGAAGGATTTTAAAATTGTATCTTGAAGTTGATCTGATGAAATTTATGTGGAGGTTGATGAATGACAAACAGTAATAATGTTTAGAAAATGGAAATATGGTTCTGCTTAAATGCCTAGAAAAATTATTTTTAACAGATAATGGAAATTTATAGTGTTTTAATATTATGTGTTTGTTTTAAGTAATGTGCCTGGGCAATAAATAGAAGGTCATATTCTACAAATGATAATTGTGATATTTTGATTTTTTCAATTTAATAAATATGACATAAATTAATTCATTTTTGGATTTGTAGCAGACAAGCAATTATTAGAATAATCAGGTTTTCATTTTACGGAACTAATTTTGCATTTAGATACTTAAGCAACTCAAAATATTTTACAACTTGATATAAATTAACAATAATCTAGAGTTATTTTAGATGTCACAATAAAACATACACTATTTTTATTTGTATTTTGAATTCACAACATGGAAGAACTATTTTTTAAAATAAAAGGATACTCTGGAATTATAAAACCTAAAAATATAATTTTTTTTCTGTTACAGGTAAAGGAACATTGTTTTAAAGACTAAAATAATTTCAGTTGCAATTCTCTAAAAAAAAAAAAACTTACAGTAAAACAAACAAAATACCATACAAGAGGTTACACAAAGGAAGACAGTTCACTTGGTGCACATGTATGAATGTAAAACTCTCTAAAGGATATTTAAAATATGTTGCCTGCTAATGTTCATTTTAGTCCTTTATTCTGTGTATAAAATTTTAAAGTATTTTCAAACTCTGTGAAGAGTTTTTACAATGCAAACATGACTTTTACATGTTTCTTACACAGCTTACAGTAACATCAATAGATTGAATTCTCAAACTTCTGTTTTGAGACAACGAAAAATAGATTTTCCTAACATGATCTACTCTTTAAGTCCATGATCACACATAAAACTTTAAGAAAATTATATTAGCCAATGTAAATTAAATTTTCTGCCTATTAGAGAATTGCCTACCTTCTCTCATTCATTTTTGATTATCCTTGTTGTACATGAATCATCATACTATTACTTCATATTCTAGTTTTGATACATATATATAAGATAATTTTTATACTTTCATACTTTATTTTCCTGAAGTTTTATTTTATAAAGGCTTAAAGAAGTTCTGTGCTAACAATTTTCTGAACAATATTTCATTTCTCTATCTTTTATCCTAAATAATTGCTGTGAATATAACAATATGCAATGTGCTGATTATTGTTACCCTCCTATTGGCTGGTTGTGAAATTGTTTTCCTTTGGTTTCTGACTTTTCCTTTGTTTAAAATAAAAACAAAATCTCCTCTAAAGGCTTAAAGATAAACAGAACTTCATTAACTATATTATTTTTACACTGGTAGTATTTTCAGGAATCCATACCTTACTCTGATAGTCAAATTCATAGTTGTTCATGTTCTTTTTCAAAGACACAATAGAATTTTCACGTAACTAGGGCATTGCCTCCCGAATACAGATACATCTCAATGTATAAAGTGATTATATACCAATGAATTTATTGTGAATTAAAAATATCTTAGGTTAAAAATGCATTGAATACACATAAGCTACTGATCACCAACACTTAGAAATACACTACATGGCACTGTATCACATGGTTATTGGGCTCTGTAGCTCATTGGCGCTGCCCTGCAATGAAGAAATAACATACAGTATATTTGTAGGCAGCAAACAAACAAAATTCAAGAAAAACACTCTTTTTAATGAATGTTTTCTTTTCCACTATTATGAAGTGAACATGGAAAGTTGAAATACAAGTTTCAGACCATCAGATGCAGTCTTTCAAAAATTTTGATCATTTGTTGGTTGAACCCATGGATATAGATCTTGCTACTTGGGGAGGTGCAGCTAAAAAGGGATAAAGTAATGAAAAACTGGATAGGAACAGTATGAGGAAAGGCATAGATAACAGAGATACAAAGACAGATGATTTTCAAACAATAATTTATTAATAATCAGACTAGAAAACTTTTTAAGATTCTTCATTTTCCTTGATTTTCTTAGAAGTCAGTAGCATCAATGAGTCTTCCTCCAAAATGCCTCTCAATTGTATAACTTTTTCCCAATTTACTACTAAATTTTACTGGGCAGAGGTAAAGAATGATACTGAATATTTTACAATGCACAGGAAAAGTCCCAACCATGAGAGTTATCTGGATAAAATGTCAATAATCATACAGTAGTAAAACCTTACTATGCAGACAATTGCAATAACTTCCTAATCTTATCCTTGCTTCAGAATCTAGTTCACATTAGAAATAATCAATTACTACCACACTAGTTACTAATTGAGTTTGAGTTACCTATAAAATATTCAAGAAGTGACTTGGATTATGCAGGTAAAATCTAAAATTAGAGGTCAGAGGAAATTATTTTTGCAGATAGAAATTAGAGGAATACAATATATCTGTGATGGTTCTAAACACAGACATGTTTAAAATTTTCTTGATAAAAATGTCACAAGAAAACAAACAAAGAAGTCTATAAAATATTTATTTTCACACCCCCTAACCATGCCCAACCACTGGAAAGCATTGGTCTATTCTCTTAATTCTATGAGATTAACTTTCATGAGTGAGAGCACATATTTTTAACCCCTCCATTCATTCTCATTTTAGAAAAGTCTCTAAAGTAACAGAAAACCTTTTTAAGTAACAGAACCAAAGGAGGAACAATCAGGCCCTTTCAAATGTGAAAATCTAGAGGTTATACAATAGAAGGCAAGGGATAAATTGGAAGACATACAACCCCAGCTGACCGCCAACCCTTTCTTAACTTCTGACCCTTTCAATCCACCTCTGGATGCATCAGGAAGTGCAGGAAACAGAGATAAAACTATTTCATCAATCTTTTCTGTGAAGTCTTTAAAATGCTGCCCAGTTCACAGTACAGGGGCATTTTTTCTCACATAAAAAGAAAATTGTTCTTGGCGGAAACTGGGCTCATAAACATTTTGCCCAACGTAATAATTTTGGTATTTTTCAGTTATCAAATGGTAACATTCTACATGCATATTATTATCAAGGCTGTGTGAAATTTTATATTAGCTGTGTTGAGTAAAAAGCTGTTTCAATATTTGACCCAACTTTTTCCAAGAGGAAAGGAAAATGTTTTATTTGTGTTAGATTCTGCCAATACTAAACACTGTTTAAATATTTCACTTTTTTTGGTTTGTTCACATTATTAATTTACATGGTAAAATAAATATTATATTTAGAAAAAAGCAAACGAATTATCTAGTATGAATTCATTAATACAATTAGAAGGCATTTGATTATACATTTAATTGCTCAAAGAGAGGTGAAACTTCCTACTGTCGTGTTCACATTTAGTTTTATATTCCTCAGAATGTGTACCATGAATATAGGAATAAAGAGAGGAATAAGAAATGAGAGATAGACTAGCAGATTAGTAAATTCTATGAAACAAACAAACAAAAAAACACCCTAAAGTTGAGAAAACACTTTGCACATATATTTATCCTGTCCATATCCCTCAATACATTTAGTTGAAAAATTACAAATGTATGACATGAGAATGGATCAAATATAATATTATGTAGACAGTTGTATAATTGCCTTGTATTAACTGACCATTAGTGATTTGCAAAGCAGTAAGTTTCTTGCTTGTTTACAGCTATGAGCAAAGCAAATAAGCACCTTTCAAGGTTGGAATACAGAAGAAGAGTAATCGGTGAAGTAACTACGCAATTGTTTTACTAAAATGCTGATACATGATGTTTGAGAAAATTGCAAGCTGCTATCAGAGAATAAAGCACAAAACGACTTAAATCTTGATATTTAGTTAATGCTTTCTCGATAAGACTATGAATGGATTGAATTATGAGGGATTTGTTATAATTGAATGGATGAGGAAAAGGTGAAATTCATTCTAAGAAGAAAAAGAATGGCTGAAAATCCTTAGAAATAAGGCATATATTATTAGAGCAACTATGAAAAACACCTGGAAAAAAAGAAATGAGGATGGTTAATGGCTTGGAGAAATATTGGAGATAGAATTAAAAAATGGAAGGGTTGAATCATATATGTTCTTATAATCTATAATAAAAATGGCAGTCTTTGTGCTATACCAGTTGAAAGTTGTTAAAATTTTGAATAACTGTGCTCAGCTGCTGAGAGATATTGTTATTTCTGTTTCCTGCAAACCACTATGGTTGAAATCTAATTAAAAACAGAATAAAGTATTTAGGGAAACAAAAAGAAAATAGTTACTCAGGAAGATACTAGGTGGAATAAATTTATTTGGTGTCAGAAAATATGTGGAAAAACAAATAGTTTCAATTATCAAGGAATTGATACACTCATAACGAGTATGCACACTATATAGGGTGTGTGATAAGGAGTTTGACATTAAATCAAAATTGTAGAGATGAATCTCTCAAAAAGTACTCAGTGATCCATCACAAAGTCTAGCCCGAACAAAAGGACTGATTTTGTGACAATTATCTGAATCACCAGCAGCATGGTTCAGAAACAATTGGAAAACTGTCTTTGACATTTAAAAGGCCAGAATAAATTTAGGAAGAAGAAAGCATGTATTGCTCACCATTGAACCTCCACTTATAGATATGAGTGATGATGTGAAGAAGGCAATGTTAGAGAAGTTTGGTGATTTAAGAAGCACTTGTTCCTTCTGGATTGGTTCTTTTTGAAGGTAGAATGCCATCCTCCTGTAGGTCTGAGTAGAGGGTTTCAACATAGCCTTAGAAATGACAAACCATTCTTTTAGTGACTGCTGTTTTGTTTTGTTTTGGGGCAAAGCTGCTAGGCAGGTTACTTCTCTTACCTTCTCTTCTTCTCCATCTGTAATTAACTTAAGGCATTTCAATTTTTTTTTTATTTAAGAGAAAAAAAAGACACATATAAGAAAGACAAAAAGCAAAAGAGACAAAAAAACGACTAGATAAATGCACAATAGTAACATTATAGGTTTACAAAACAGGATGATAGAAACTTGACAATGGTTGCAACATTGCATATCATTATCTACAGAATGGTTGTTTACATTAACAGATACAGACATGTAAAATTGATCTAATCATATGAGTATTAACTGTTCTTTCTCAATAACGAATACATTCAGCAGTATGTTCATTTTAGGTATTTTACATATACATATATAGAAATTTTTATCTTTTCCTTTACCCTTCCCTCCTTCCCCCTTTTCCCTTCCCAGTTACTTTTGCTCTTCGAGCTGTTCTTTACCCTTACATAGTATTTATTATAGATTTTGGATCATGTATACTTTTTCCGTTTCTTACACTAGGGAGACAATATGGTATTTACACATGTGGGTTTGATTTATCTCATTTATGAGTATGGTCTCAAGTCGTGTCCATTTACTTATAGAAGTCTCGATGCAATCTTTCTTAATAGCTGAGTAGTACTCCATTGTATAAAAATACCACATCTTTTTTATCCATTCTTTGATTGATGGGCACTTGGGTTGTTACCAAGATCTGGTTATTACAAATTGGGTTGCTATAAACATGGGTGCACAGATATCACTATGCTATGATGTTTTCAATTCTTCTGGGAAAATACCCAGAAGTGGGATAGTTGGGTTGAATGGGACCCGTAATCCTAGCTTCTTGAGGAACGTCCACACTGACTTCCACAGTGGTTGCACCAGTCTACACTCCCAGCAACAGTGGAGAAGAGTTCCTTTTTCCCCATAGCCCCTCCAGCATTTGTACACACTTCTCAGAGAAAGAAATACAAATGGCAAATAAATATATGAAAAAATGTTCAACATCAATGGTCATTCGGGAAATGCAAATCAAAACAACACTGAGATTCCATCTCACTCCAGAAAGAATGGTCAAGATTAAAAAATAAACCAACTTTTCTTTTTTACCAGTGGAAATTATGACTTTATGTTTCCAGCTCAAAAAAAATAGATGTCTGGAAGTTTCATTCAACCTTTAACTTTAAAAATTAATGTTGGAGAAAAAGGATTTGCGGTATAAAATTTGGATGCTTTGAAATTGAGATGTCAATTATATTCCCAAGTGGAGATGTGAAAGTATCTAGGCGAACAGGTAGCACTTATTATGTAAGTATATCATCTCAAAAATGAATGCATAAATGAATAAAGAAAATGTTTAACAGAGTATTTGTTTGCTTTCAAGACAAGCAGAAAATAATGAATAGACAAAAGCGAAAAGTGCACAGAAAAATTACTTGACAAACTTTGCCTGAAAACAAGGAAATAATTAAAATAGAAAAGAAATGTAAACTTGCATTAAGTTATGTTCAGACTGACAGGTATTTATTTTTGAAATTGGAGCACTTTTCTCTGAACTCATGATATATTGAAATTCATTAGAAATAATATTCATACATCTCTCTAAGTCAAATACATAATCTGCCAAGTGCTTTCTGTTATATATTTTTCTTTCAGTCTTTTGTGCAGAACTTACCATAAAAATTCATGTGGTAAATGGGACTTATAAAGAGACCTCCATGTAATTTTATTGGACCATTTTGAATAAATAAGAAATGAAATCTAATTTAAAAACGTATCACTAGACTAACGTATATGTTATTTGTGTAATGCATGTTAGGAGATTAAATACAGGTAAGTTTCTTTAAATTAGCATTAAATATTATCTATTAATCATTACTATTTCTTACCAACTTTATCTCCAACATTTTATGTATAATGCTATTATATTAAGATATATATTCAATTTAAATTAAATATTTTGCCATTTTCATGAACAACTTTGTACTTCCATAATTTAATTTACTGGAAGTAGGAAGTAGCACAGATGAGTAACTTAATACCTTTTAATAGAGGAAAATTATATTTCAGCCTTGAGAAATATTGTTTTTAAAAATAAGACTGTGAATTCATAGACAATAAAGTATGTATTCTGTAGTACAATTTTGCTTTTGCACTTACTTTTGAGAAGAAACTGAAGGAGAAATCTAAATTCCCAATATAAGTGAAGACATGAGCATTAGAATATCTACTTTAGTTAACCTTAGGCAATTTATTTCATGTTGAGGAAATGTAATTAAAAACAAAATCTTAAAACACTGAAAAATCTCTCTGCAAGTGCAGAAGAGAATGAAAATGTTTTATTGAATAAGCGTTAAATTACTACGTGATACTCATCACAGAAAACCCACTAAAGAAATTGCAGATGGAAAGATAATTTATCCTTTCACAGAGGCAAGCAAATACAGCCTGTTGTATACAGTTGTTCCTGTCTACATTTGGATTCTATCTATGTGATCCCCATAAAGGATAAAACATACTGCGAAAAATTGTGTCTATGCTGAACATGTACAGACTTGTTCTTCTTGGCATTGTTCTCTCAAAAATACTGTAAAATAGTTAATTGCATAGCATTTACATTTTAGGAAGTACAGGTAATCTGGAAAGCATTTAAAATAGAAGTGTGTGTGCAGCCTTTATGCAAACACCTCACTATTTCCTATGAAATGCTCAAGCATCTGCAGATTTGGTAAACATGGTTGTCCTGCAAACAATGTCCCTGAGATATGGAGGAAAAACTGTAGATGTTTCAAGATAAATAATGACCAGTCATCAAGTAAGAGTACTTGAGAAGGAGTTGTCAAACCGAGTTCATCCTAATTGCATTCTGTAATTGGGGTTCACCTTCAAAATTAGCAATTTAGTGCTATTGCTATTCAAGGAAAAATAAACTCATTGTATATTGCAAATTACAAGCAATTTTGCAACTTGAAAACTACAGTATACTCAGGGATATAAGTTTTGAACAGTTAGTGTATGATTTTTCTTGGGAGATAAACACTGCATATAATACTAATGGTGAATAATAAAATTTGATTCTTGGTGAGCAAGTTACAAATAATCTTCTTGAGTGTATATTAATTTTTCAAATGTTTGTAATTTTATTGGTTATCTGTCAAACTATTAGCTATCTAAATATTACTTGGCAGTTTCTAGTGACATCTGTATACATCCACGTCTACAGAGTAGATTAACTCTAGTTTCTAATAATGTAACTCTTTAATTATGAGTACTTTAAAAGGCTTAAGAATTTTTTCAGAGCTTCTGTAAGTTATACTGCCACCATGATATTATATAATGATGCAAGTAATTATTTGTAATGATACAAGTGATTATTCCATTTCTCCAAGTGATTTTAAATGGATATGAAATTTAACAACATTTGTGGCCATCACATAATGTGCCAGTCTTTTTATGAGGACACATTTAAAGGCACAGAATGAATTTCTAATGTTTAATATATTTGGCTGTAATTATTTTAAATATCAAAGGTAACCACTCAGTTGTGTATGTTTTGTTTTTAGGTGGTCTATATCAATAGTAACACCATCTTCATTAAGCATTAACTCTTATTTATCAGTCTATACTTGATCAGGAGAAAACTTGTATCAATATTAATGAAGTCACAATAGACCTGACTTTTCTAGTATCTATTTTACATTTCAGATTCCTGTTTTCTTATCGATCAGAATTTCTGCAGCATGTTAAAGCATTTTTGTGTCCCATTCAGGATTTGAGCCTTCAGATGTATATTGATTAATTTTACTGTGCTATTATAAAATTTACTAATGAATATAATCTCATGTTTACTCTGTCGTAATCAACTGCTCAGACTTGCAAGTTCACATCCTATTTTACCAGGAAGACAATGTATGGCTGGCTAACTGGAAGTGAGATGGTAAGAGCCATTACTAAGAAAACAGAAAAAAAAGCAACTATTAGCAAATAACGTTTGTGTTCTTAAAAATGTATTATTACTCTCTGAGTAATAAAAATAACCTCACTGTGAAGACAGAACATCAATTTAAAGTAAATAGTCCATGTGTTCTAAAGTAGATTTTGAATAATAGACCAAGATCAGTTGCTCTTGTAAACCTAAATTTCAAGCCGGGTGTGGTGGCGCACACCTTTAATCCCAGCACTCGGGAGGCTGAGGTAGGCGGAGCACTGTGAGTTCGAGGCCGGCTTGGGCTACAACGAGCGCGCAAGGCTGGCCTGAGCTACACAGTGCGACCCTGCCTCAAAAAAAAACAGGGCCGGGAGTTTGGCTCAGTGACTTAAGCACCTGCCCTGGTAGGTGCAAGGTTGTGAGTTCAATCCCTGGTGCCGCAAAAAACAAAACAAAAAAAAAAAAAAACTAAATTTCAAGTGCTTTTTAAAGTCATAGTTTATTACTGTGATACTGACTTCACATATGAAGCACAACTCCAACTGTCCACTCTGATAAGCAAATGGATCAGCAGTATGGTTTGCAAAATGTCTCCAAAGCATGATGAGAATTACTTTTGTTTGTTTGTTTGTGTTTTTGCTTTTTGTTTTTTGTTTTCCTGATTCAGAGCACCATTATGTAGTTGAAACCTAGTCCCTGAGAGAGTACAGGAATAGTCCACTTCTTCTGGTATTTCTATCCAGATACTTATGACTTAAATCTCAGGGTTTATAGGGAAGAGAAAAACTGTTTGATACTGAAATTTTATGTAGAATTTGCTTAAGTAATACATAAAGTATTAGCAGGGCATGGTGGCTCATGCCTTTAATCCCAGCACTAGGGAGGCTGAGGTAGGAGGAACCTTGTGAATTCGAGGTCTGCTTGGGCTACAACGTGAGCGCCAAGGGCAGCCTGAGCTACGTAGTGCGACCCTGCCTCTAAAAACCAGGGCTGGGAGTTTGGCTCAGTGGCTTAAGAGCCTGTCTGCAGGTGCAAGGTTGTGAGTTCAATCCCCAGTGCCACAAAAACAAAAAACAAAACAACAACAACAACAACAACAACAACAAAAACAAAGTATTGCACTGTAAGCCCCATTACATAGACCTGACATATTTATTTTCAAAGGGGAGATTCTGTGCTCTTGTGTGGAGTTAACGCAAACAAGACTAACACTGAATTTCTCCACCGCATCAAAAGCTGAGTCTCAGCATATTAAATTTTATTGATTTGTTCCATCTATGTGTCTGGAAAATTGTGGAAGAAAAGGGGTATGACTTTTATAGGAATCTGAAAACTTTTGTGTAATTTCAGTACAGCAGTAGAAATAAAATGACTTTTATCATCTGATTCAAATGCTCAGTATCTGCAAAGTGAGAAAGGTTTATTGAGTCAATACTCTTGCTTGAACATCTATTTTTTTTTATATTTTTTTATACTGTAGAAAAATATCTGTTCCCTCAGACATTATACACACCATAAGTATATGAAAACACTTATAATTTACATGTATTTACTCTATGGAATTCAGTTATCAAAAGGTTCTCGGTGTGATTTCTTAGGAACCAATAAAAACCTTCTAACCAAAATTGTATCTCTGTTTTACACTTTTATCAATTAGCATGCATAATAAGAATTTAGTCACGTTTAAATCCATCTTTCTTCAGATAATTTTGTTGTTGATATAAAATCACTGAGCAAATCAAATAAGAATTGTGATAAAGGAATTAACCTTTCCGCAATCAACACCCTAACAGTCCCTGATAACCAGCATTTTTTTTTCTCTGTAACTTTTTGCAGTTTACACAGAAGTGAGATCAATATTGGAATAATTTTTAATGATTTGTGTTAATTCTTTACAAAATTGGTATGCTTAATCCATGAAGCTATTAGATCTTGGGTTTCTCTTTAATGAAATTTTTAAAAATTCCATTTTATCTTCTTTCTTGTTAATGGACCATTCAGATTTTCTATTTCTTCGTGACTCAGGCTTGTAGCTTTTATGCTTCCAGGAATTGACCCATTTCTTATAGGTTGTGCAACCGACTGGTTTACAACTGGTCTTTGAATTCTCATATGATCCTTTGTATTTCAGCACCCATTTTTGTACAAACGATTCAAGATTATCTCTATGGCAAAGTAGTATTCGACTGCTATTATCCATTCATCTGTTGATGGTCAAATAGGCTGCTTTAAAGATTTAGTTCTTTAAGAACTGACTGCTATAAATTAGAAGGCATGTTCAGAAGACATAGAAGGCAAAAGGTTGGGTCAAATGAAATTTCTTCTTTAGTTTTTTTGAAGAATCTCCATACCAATTTCCAAAGTCGTTGTGTTAGTATACATTCCTACCAACAGTGTAGAAAGGCTCCTTTTCATTCAGAGTCTTGGAAGCATTCTCAATCATTTGATTTCTTGATCATAACCATCAGGTCCTTATCTCTCAGAGCCTTCATGCAATACATTTTGTATAGCAAAGCATAAGTTTCTGATAATATCAAGCATTTATTTGCCTGCTATAAATCACCTTCCAATTTGGAAGTTTTGCAAGTGCCCATGAATTACTGAGCATTTTGCAGTAACTGCACACAGTTTTGAATGAGCAATCTTATCAAATGTTACTATGAATACCATGCATGAATAAAAGTATAAATTTTATACATTGGCACATCTATCATTAGAATTACCAAA
>RJWM01042367.1:0-14415 GCA_004363535.1 Dasyprocta punctata | reverse complement strand
ACGAATTGCTGGGGGCTCAGCATGGAGCAAGTCAGGTAGCTGAAAACTCCAGAGGTCTCTCACAAGGGGCCCCTGCACTCGTAGGAGTTCTACCTCCACATCCCCAGGGTGACTCCACTAGGCTCACTGAAAGACAGGGGCCCGATTGTAGACCTGAAGAACCCTCCCTTTCCCCCCACCTTACCTCCCTATATCACTCAAGCCCAGGCAAGGGCGCTCCTCTTACTCAGTACAACACGTGCAGCTTCCAGACAGAAGGAAGGCAAAAGACACAGCAGAGACAGAGCAGGCATCGGAAGCAGATTCCCGGGACAGGGGTGACGGGATAATGAGAACAAGAACTTTTATAAGGTATAACCTAAAAATACGATGACTTTAAATTTAAAACACAATTATTGCAATACAAGACACACCACCATGAAAAGACACACTCCTCAGAATCTTCTCCCTCGCTTAAAACAGCCATCCCATCGCTCGGCCCACTTCCCGAAGCAGCGAGTAAGCGTCTTTTAGTTGTGCTGTCGTGGCTGCCTCAATGTCCCAAATCAATTAAAAATGGTTCCTTTGCACGGTCATTCTGACCTTAGGGAAGAGGCAAAAGCTGCACAGTGCAGGACGGGCGAATACGGTGGACGAGGAGACCCTGTAATATTATTTGACGGAAACTGCTGCACCAGAAGTGATGCGTGACAGGGGGCACTGTCGCAGTGGAAGATGACACTGCCCACACAAAAGAGGACTTCCAGCACTGCTCCAGAAAGTGGCTAGGATTATGGGATGAGTATGGCTGAAGCGAGAGGGAGGATTTTGAGGGGGATTAAAGCAATGTGTCTTTTACTGTAATGTTTTCAAAATTTAAACATTCACCGTATTTTTTGTTGCCCCTTATAAAACAGACTAATAAGGGTAGGCTGTAATGGAGAAAGTAGACAACATTCAAAAAAGGATTGGTAATGGAAGCAGAGATGGAAACTCTAAGGAATAATCAATAACAAATGCTAAACAACAAATGGACATTTAAAAAAAAATGCTTTCCTAGTACTCGGGAGGCTGAAGCAGGAGGATTGTTGTGAGTTTGAGACCAGCCTGGGCTACAAAGTGAGTTCAAGGCCAGCCTGAACTGCATAGTGAGACCCTGTCTCAGAAAATAGGGCCAGGGATCTAGCTCAGAGGCAGAAGCACCTGCCTGGCAAGGGTGAGGTTGTGAGTTTGATCCCCAGTACCAAAAAAAAAAAAAAAAAAAAAGCTTAACAGCTAGGTACAGTGGCACACACCTGCAATCCCAGCATTCAGAAGGCTGAGGCAGGAGGACTGCAACTTCAAGGCCAGCCTGGGCTACATAGTGAGACCCCACCTCAAAAAACAAAAACAGAATATAACTATACCTAGCCATCTCATATGCATACCACAGAAAACCAAAAGTAAAGGGAAAAACTCTCAAGAGAAGCCAAAGGAAAAACACCTTAACTACAAAGGAAGCAAAATAAAAATGGCATCCACAATTTCCTCAGAAACCATGCAGCAAGAGAGTGAAAAGCTACCACTGCTGAGCAAAGCCCTGGGACCTGGAATCAGTACCCTCTGAATCTCCCCGCCTGGAGTGAAGGGGTCAGCACGAGCAGACGTGCCCGAGGGGCTCTGCTGCCAGGGAACCTGGCTAGAACGACACTGAAAGCAGTTCCTGTAGGGAGACGGAAATGATACGGGCCAGACACGCAGACCGCCATGATGGAAAGTGGAGCTCCAGAGGAGCCACAGGAAGGCCAGGTGAACGCCTGCCATGGGGTGGGGTGAACCACCAGATCCACTTGTCCAAAGCAGTAACAGCTGGGATGTGCCCAGGAGAATCGCTCCTGGAGGGGTGAAAAGCAGGAGCCGTGCCACCAGGGACGGGCGGGAGGGGCGAGGGACTCGGTGATTCGGAGGCCCCTGCACTCTCCGGGAAGTGGCACAGCGTTATTTAAAAGGGAACTTGGATCAGCTGTAAGCGTATACTGCAAACTCTCGAGCAACCACTAAAAAAAACTATGTTGATACGCTAAGAAAGGAGAAAAAAATGAAATCAAAAGGCAGAAAAGTGAAAGACAAAAACAGGAAAAAAGAACAAGGGGAATGAATAGAAAATAATAACAAGTACAGCAGACAATAATTCAACTACCAAGCCAGGCGTGATGGTACATACCTGTAATCCCAGCACTCAGGAGGCTGAGGCAGGAGGATTGCTGTGAGTTTGAGGTCAGCCTGAACTGCATGGCAAGACCGGTCTCAGAAAACCAAAATAATAATAATAATAATAATAATAATAATAATATTAATTTAACTATCTCGTCACTTTATGGCAACAATCTAAATGCACTAAGACATTATCAAAGTACATCAAAAAATAAGACCCAATTCTATGTTGTCTACCAGAAGCCCACTTTCATATGCATATTAGTTTATGGACCATGCAAAGATTATTTATTTGCAAATGAAGATGTCAAGGTTGGGCTTTCCTACAAGAAAGAAGGCAACAGCCCAGGGTGTGAGGGGTGTGTGGATGGCACCAGGCCACAGGAAGGGCCGAGGAAGGTCAGGTAGCCGCTCGCTTCAAACCTGACCACACAGAGCGCTTCATCCCCTGCGCGGCCTTCACCTCATCCCAGTCCAGTTTGACGTCTGAAACCTCATCTTCCGGCTCGGGGTCCTCTCTCAGGGCCCCCCGGGGGGAGGCAACCACGATGGGCAGAGGGCCACATTCCTCCCGGAACTCTACCACATGCAGCCCCTTCTTATCGGCCAGCTGTTGATGGGTTTCCTGGCAAGAAATAAAGAATACCATTAAATTAAAACCCATTATCAGTCAGTTCTGGGCAGTGTGTTTTGGAGCTAAACTACATTGATCTGTCATGGCTGGAATCATCTCAGCACTACCTCCCCAGCTGGAACTGCGATGAGGAATCCAAACTCCCTACTACGCGTTTTGCTGTGCCAAAAACTGAGTTCAAGTCTCGTCAAGCCCCTGGGTCTAAGTACTGATTTATAGGAAATACAAGGAAGAGAAGACATTAAGGACACACAGGTATTTAATTGGCACAGACCAGGAAATGCCACAGGACAAAAAAACCTGATTTCTTAAAAAAAAAAAAAAGAAAAGAAAAAAGAAAGCCACGCATGGGGTGTGAGTGGGGCCTAGCATGCACAGGGAAAGGGGAAAACCTGCAGAGTTAAAGGATGGAGCAGACACTCAGCACAGGTGGGCTGACTTTTTCTGCAACCAAAGTCAAACGAATTGCATAAAAATGTTTTTTAAAAGTCTGACAAATGTAGACATTTGTATGAACAGATTGGGTATTGGATGATACTAAGTTACTGCTAATTTTTTAGGAATACGAAGTATTAATGGATGAAATCAAATGATGTCACTTATGCAGGGAACCTGAAAACTGACCAGGGCTCTCTTGCGTGGCGGGTACCCCGGGGACACCCCTTACCCAAGACTGACTGGAGGGGCTGACTTAGGAAACAGAATGGCTCTTTTAGTTTACAGTACATTTGGAACTGCAGTTAAGTATGTATTCTTTTCGTAATAAAATGTAGATTATAATTACTGACTTTAAAAAATACTGAATTTTGAAACTTAATAAAAACCATGAAGTTCCATACACCCATCAATGGATGAAGAATATATGACATTTATAAACCAGGCGTGGTGGCACACGCCTTTAATCTCAGCATTCAGGAGGCTGAGGTAGGTGGGCCGTTATGAGTTCGAGGCCGGCTTGGGCTACAACGCGAGCACAAGGCTGGCCTAAGCTACATAGTGTGATCCTGCCTCAAAAAACTAGGGCCGGGAGTTTGGCTCAGTGGCTTAAGTGCCTGCTTGGCAGCCGTGAGGTTGTGAGTTCGATCTCCAGTACCAACAAAAACATTTATACTCAGTGGCATACTCGGCATGACTAGGGAAAACCTGAGTCATTTGTAGGAAAATGGATGCAGCTGCAGACCATACTATCAAGTGAAGCAGACACACAAACTTAAGTATCACATAAATTCTCTTATATGAGAAACCCAAAATATAAAGTACAGATCCAAATAAAAAATAACAGGAAACAGGGAAACAGCTCTTTTGTAAAAAGGGAGGGAACCAAGAGACGGAAGGAGAAGGGAGGAAAGGAAGGGAAGGGGAGGAAAACAGAATCAAGGTGTGCTGGGCACATGGACCACCCTCCCACGAGGAACGTAATCACCATGTACCGCAAACATGTACTTTAAAAAAAACCGAGGTATTTCTTGAAAAGTCAGCTATCATCGACTCTTTGCTGGCTCTGACTAACCTGACGGCCACAGGCAGCAAAGCATGCCCAGGTGGCCCCTGGACACTGGGGCCTAAAACAAGGACCAGAGCCCCTGCCCTGTGCCCCAGGGCGGTTACCTGGTTGGAGAGGCCCCGGAAGACACCGCAGGTGAGGTTGACCATGTTGACCGAACCAGACACCTTGGCGTACATGTCCTTGATGCCGATGAGCCGGCAGATGGTGATGATGGCCCGGTGGCAGCGCAGGCCGTAACCTAGGGAAGAGGCAAGGCTGTCATGCGCGCTGCTGGCGGCCAGAGGGCTCTGGCTCTGGATCTGGGGAAGGGCGTTTGAGCTTCCCCACTGCCCACTGGAGGACCCTGACCAACTCGGCGAGCTTCCAAGGTGGCCCTCACGTCTGCAGGGTGCTGTGAGGGTACACGAAGTAGCTACACGCATCGCTTAAACACGGGGGCCAAAACCCGGGCTGCTGTGAGACAACCAGGTGCCCGAAAATCCCTGACACCCACTCCCACGCTGGGGCTCCAGGGACACATCTGTCCCACCCTCCTTGAGCGTCCAGACGCACTGAGCGGAGAGGCCCACTGCCCCCTAATCCAACCCTCCTGCGGGCTTCACCGACACCCTCCAGGCCCCCGGCCACGCCCACTCCCCGCCTCCCAGGCCTCTGCACCTTGGAACCACCCCGCTCGGGCCATCTGCCCTACTCTCATCCTCCCATCGTCCTTTCCAGGAGAGCTGTAAAAACATATGCCAAACACGATTTGCAACTAAAACCCCTCATTTCCCACTGTTCCCTGAATTAAAACAAAATGGAAATGAGAGACTCTGCAGCCTGCAGAGGCGTCCAGGCCCCAGCCCTGCAGTTTGCTGACCTCACCTGTGCACGCTGTCCTCGCACCGCGGGTCCCGTTCTCCCAGGGCGCGTCCTTTGCCCCCACCCCTTCAGGGCTGCGCTCCGACCACACTGCTGGCCGGCCCTACCGTGGCGCTCCGACCACGCCGTTCACACACTCCGTGACACCCCTTACCCAAGGTGTCCCCTCAGTGGCACGCAGCCCCGTGAGGGCCGAGACAGTTCATTCACTACCCAGTCCCCAGAGCCCAGGTCCAGGCCTGGGCGGAGCACGTGGCGGGGAGGGAGCGCTCAGACACTGTGATCTGCCGGGCGAGAAGCTGGGCACACACCTGCCTGCTCCATGCTAACGACCTGCTCTGGAAAGTGCGTATTACTGGCTCGCCGGCTTCTGACCGTTCCCGGGAACCTAGCACCTGCGTGTCCAAACTCCATCTGGATGAAAGTGTGTAACACAGCCTCACCTAGATCACCCCTACTTCAGAGAGCGAGCTGACCACGGACTCCTCAGCCATGCCGCATCAGGGGCGAGCCAGTCGGCAGCGGGTGCTGAAGGCAGCTTAGCTCGGCTCCTCGTCCCTCTGCGGCCCTGTGTGAGCACCACACGTCCTTGGACAGAGACGTACAGATGCACACGCCCACAGAGGCCCGACGGGGAGCAGAGCCAGGCTCCAGAAGGTGCTGCGGGCTGACCCTTCCCCTGCCCACGCTGGACGACCGGGGCAGGAGCCTCCCTCCGCACTGCTGGCATGGCAGAGCTGATGGGATCAACGGAGGTGCACCCTGGACCCAGCCGGGGCCACGGCAGACGCTCCACAAGCAGCAGCCACCGCTTTGCGCACACACAACTCCATGTCACAGCAGTCACAGTCCTGCAGTGATCACCTGACTGCACTGTGCAAACTGCCAGGCGGGGACTGAACCCAAACACAGTCGGGTAATAGAAGTTCAATCAGTGCACGTGTGTCTGCGTTTCTGTGGGAAATCCGTCGCCACACTGGGTGAAGAACCGAATGCTGTCCTGCAGTCTAGGTACAAGCGTTCTGTGGGATCTTGCGTTTCTGGTTTGCTTTGGGAGATTTATGCTGCATAAAACTCTACCATAGGCCAGTACTTGGGAGGCTGAGGCAGGAGGACTGCTGAAAGTTCGTGAAAGTTCAAGGCCAAACTGGGCTACATAGTGAGTTCAAGGACAGCTTGGATAGTGAGACCCTGTCTCAAAAAACAAAATAAAACAAAACAAAACAAAAACAAACTCTGCCATTCACACAAGACATGCAAACGTCTTTCTGCCTTTCCTCAACCCAGTTTTCTCATCTGGCGCCCCTTCTGGGATGATATTACCATCTCCTCACAGAAATAGTAATGCACAGAAACACAGCTCAGGAAATGCCTATGAAGCACCATACTGTTTTAGCTTCAAAAACAAGATACCAAGGCTTATTACGCCGGTAATGCTTTAAACTACATAAAAACCCCAAAAATACAGCTTTGATTAAAACACAAACAATTAAATTAAATTAAAATTGTAAGAGGCTTGCTTTTGCTGTTGTTATTTGCTGATATGATGCTGGGGAGTGAACCCTCTTAAATTGTAGCAGTCTCTGAAAAAGCAATCAGTTATAAATGTGTCTAAATCAACACTGCCCAACAAAAATATGATATAAATTAGAAACAGAAGTCATATATGTAACTTTAGACTTCTTGTAGTGTACTTTTAAGTTCTGAAAAATAAAATTAACTTTAGCGATGTATTTTATTAAGCCAACATGTCCAAACATTGTCATTTCAAAATGTATCACCTACAATAATACTGGTGAGTTAATTCACATTCTTTGCTTCAGACCAAGTCTCTGAGTCTGGCGTGCACTCAACACTTGGATATCGAGGGCCACATTTTTGGTGCTAAGTCGCCCCACTGGCTGCTAATTACCGCATGGAACAGCACAGTTCCAACCTTGACACCTGAGCACTCAACTCAACACTGTTCACTAACACAACGAGCGGGCTTTGCCAGGCTTTTGAATGATCAAGGATGGCTTCAAAGCAGAAGGAAGCGCTGGTGCCTTAACACAACCAGCACTGGCGTTGGCTTTTCTCTCTTCATCCATTTCTGCGCCAGAGCTCTAGCAGAGTTGTATTAGCAGCTCGGACATGAATTTTAAATGTCTTGCCTCTCTGACCCAAGTTTCTCAGGTTTACATAACTTGAGGTACATGAAATCATGTTTTACTATAGAACTGCACAAGAAACATGAATCTGAATGTTTAAGAATCCTACACCCAGAGTCCCCCGGGTGTGAGCAACTCTGCCCACCTGCTCATCCCCAACATAGCAAGGGCCGCCCCTGCATCCCCGGGACTTTCGTCAGGAGAGGTCCTGGCCTGTGCTCCACATGTGTCATGAGGGCTGAGGGTGTGTCACATGTGCTCACCAGGCATGGGCCTCCGCGTCCCAACCCAGGGACCAAAAAGATCCTCAAAGAGAATACTTGGTGATAAGTGATGGGAACCAAATGCGCTACAAAAACAGCAACTTTCGTGGGGGCGGGGAGGTGCTGCGAATCAAACTCAGGACCTTGCACTTGCCAGGCTGGCACTGTGCCGCTGAGCTACATCCCCAGCCAGAAACAGCAACTTCCAACAGCCTCCAATGACACCTAATAGCAACGAGCTCTCAGAGGAATCCCGCCTCCCACTCAGCCCAAGCCAATTGCTCCCTCACCGCTCTCCTCCCCGCTTCCCGCCTGCCCGGCCTGAATGCCCCCCGCTGCTCCAAGACCCTCGTCCTCCCTCAGCCTCGGTGAGCTCTTTCCACGCCGGTGCTGCCCAACAAGCTCAAGGCAAGAGGAGCAAAAACCCGAGGGCAGGACGGGAACACTGTCATTTTCCGCCTTCTCTTCAACTAATGGCTAGAGTTTCTTAGTTACCTCTGGGTTGTTTCTTCATCTTGATATGCGTCCTTTTATATCTTAATGAAATGTCATGGAATACTGGAGAATAAAAACATAAACACAAGGGTTAGGATCGTGGTGGCTCTGAGGTCTCTTGAAATAAAATAGAGCACTGCAGACCACCCTGGACAGTCACCACGGCGGCCACGATGACCACTGTGACCTTGCTGGTGTTACAGATCTCCCCAGGACACTAAGTCTGTTCCCACCTATCAGGGGAACACACAGCTGCCCAGAGACCCCCACCACACACACTTCGAGTTCCAGCAGAAAAGCAATACTCACTCGTGTGGCCTTCGTATCGTTCTATGTAACGCAAATAGTGAATCGCCTTGTTCTTTGCCTGAAGAAAGGAACGCAAACATCTTCCTAAATCTCTCTTTGAATGTCAAAAACGCGTTTCATAAAGTATTCTATTGTAAAACAGTTCACCTATGCAAACGCTTTTGCGTGTACTTCTAAAAGATAAGGACTTACAAAAACAACCCCAGTAGCACTCTCACACTTAAGAATTCCTCGGCATCTTTGAACATTCTGTCAGTATTCAAACTTCCACAGCTGCCTCATACTTTTTTTTTTTTTGGTACCAGGGATGCAACTCACGACCTCGTGCTTGCCAGGCAGGCACTTATGCCGCTGAGCTAAATCCCCGGCCCCAGCTGCCTCAGACTTTGGGGAAGCAATCACAAGCCTGGCAACAGCACTGCAAAGAACAAAGATACTTCAGAAATGCCTTGTTCATTTTTTTTTTTTATTTTTGGCGGTGAACGCAGGACCTTGGCATGGAGTTACATCCCCAACCTTTTTCTTATTTTGAGACAGGGTCTTGCTAAATTGCTAAATTACCCAGTCTGGTCTTGAACTTCTGATCTTCCTGCCTCAACCTCCCAGAGTGCTGAAATTACAGGTGTGCACCACCGTCTAGCTTGACATGGCTTTTTATAAGCTTTGACGGATTCAGGAGGAAGTTCTGGGATAAATTACTATTTTCTTGTGGAGCCCTCACTATCTTCACTACATGTTAACAAAGAAAAAAACTGTACATACTTTCCTGAAAGCATCCATCCGATCAGCGGCTTTCCCAAGGGCAAAACCTTTAAAAGAAAAAACAAAACTATGAAAGGGGAAATAACTCTGGCACATTCCTTGCCCTTGTCACACTCCCCGACTGAGCTCCCGCAGTACCTTCCAGAACCATACCTTTTCACACCCACAGAAAACCTGCTGTCCACACCCAACGACCTGCACAAGACTACAGACTTACTCATCTGTTTTGAGGCATTCCAGAAATTCTACATTTGGATAGATTTATGAAATCTGAGGTGGATACATAACACTGCTTTTCATAAATAGCTAATGAAATGAAATGCACTTAATTTTTAAAAATTAACTGATGCATGCCTGTAATCCCATTTCTTGGAAGGCTGAGGCAGGAGGATCACTGCAAGTTTGAGGCCAGCCTGAACTGAAGGGTGAGACCATGTCTCAAAACAAAACAAAACAAGCAAACAAAAAAAAAAAACTATGCTCTAAATTAATATTGCAAAGTGTTTTTGGGGGGGTGCTTATGGAAACCAGATTAAAATAATCAGAAATCATGGTAAAAAAATACACTTCTATAGAGTAAAACCATGATTTAACCAAAAGACAAAATCAATGGCTCTTCAGTTTGTAAGTGCTTCATCCCATGGAAACTCAAGCCAAGAGATGCTTCCTGTATCACACTGAAAAACGGTAAACTCTGATATCCAGGGTAAGGATGTGGTGTATAAAAGACACTAATTAATGCAGCCTCTAGGAGGGAAACCTGGAAATACCCACCAACATTTAAAAGTACTGGGCAGCAATTTCATTGCAAGAATTTTTCCCTACTGCTCTACTTGCAAAAGTACAGCAAACATGCACAAGGAGCTCTTTCTTTTTTTTTTTTTTTAATATATGGCAAAAATCTGGAAATAACATAAATATTCAGCAACAGAAAAAAGATTACATGAACTATACAGTGCAACCCTGACTCAAAAAAAATAGGGCTATGAGTTTGGCTCAGTGGCTTAAGCACCTGCTTGGCAGGTGCGAGGTTGTGAGTTCAATTCCTGGTGCTGACAAAAAAAAGAAAAAGAAAAAAGATTACAAAAATTATGTTATCCTGTATAAATGGAACACAGTGGAGCCAGTACAAAGAATGCAAGGGGATTTGGTGACACTAATATGACGTCTCTGGGTTAACACTAAGAAAGAAAAGCACATGCAAAAGTTTACTGCTGCGCTATGAACTCTGGGCTTTAAAAAAAAAAAAAAAGATAAAGGATCAGAATAGAAATGCAGAATTTCTGGTGAGACAGTTTTGAAGTGAGACACCAAGAAACTATTAAGTATGGTTTCGGTTTTTTTTAATTTTTGGGACACAGTCTTACTATATTGCCCAGACTAGGCTCAAACTTGCAATCCTCCTGCCTCAGCCTCCCAGAACGCTGGGATTAGACATGTGCTACCGAACCTGACTTTCAAACATGGTATCTTACAGCAACATACCAGCTACATACATTACTTCCGCTTCGTGCCAGCATTGTTTAACTGGTTGTTTTCCAGTTTTTCCCCTTCAATATGCATGCATAATTTCAAACACACTTCATAGAATTTGTACGACAAAGTACAGAGAAGAAAATGTACATGATTAGCAAACCTACCAACTGCAGTAAACGTTATTAACCTTTCCAGAGTATAGTCTTCGAATCTTTTAAAAAATCGAGATGACATTGTACAGTATTACATACATATATATACTTTTAGCATTGCTGCACAGTAACTTTCTGTAGCACTTTAATGACTGCAGACAGTAACTCTCTACAGTGTACCATTGTGGACCCATGGCTGTATTGGATATTTTTCCCTCTAGTTTTTCACTATTAATATAACAATGTCTCAGGTCTTTTAAAATCTCTACCGTCCTCAGAGGAAAAAGTAGATGCAGGAAGAGTCATTTTTTCTTTTTCTCTAAAGGGCTTACAAACTGCAAGGTTTGTGGGCTTGTGGGAAAAAGTCAGGCCAGCAGCAGGGACCCATGGTCCCCAGCAGGGCCCAGGCCACCACTGCCACCATGGCCAGCGCTGTGTGCGAAGTCACACCCCACTCACCTGCAGCTCCTTTTCCATTCCCCACAGCGACCAGGACACGGATCGACTTCTTTCTTCCCTCTTTTGCTGTCATATTGAAAACATTTCTGACCTAAAGGACACAATAAGTCACCAAAAATAGGCCTTAAGAAGGTTCTGGAAGGCCAGGGATAAAGCTCAAGCACCTGCATGGCAAGCGCGAGGTCCTAAGTTTGATTCCCAGTACAAAAGAAAAAAAGAAGGTTCTGGAACAGGGGACTGCCAGGACCTGCCCGGCTCACTCAGGTGGCCACATCGCCCTCTTATTGCACTAACAAAAGCGACAAGTGCTGTCCAAACAAACCTCCCTTCAGGGTGAGTCCGCAAGAACACAATGGAAAT
This sequence comes from Dasyprocta punctata, assembly GCA_004363535.1. Classification (NCBI taxonomy): domain Eukaryota; kingdom Metazoa; phylum Chordata; class Mammalia; order Rodentia; family Dasyproctidae; genus Dasyprocta; species Dasyprocta punctata. The sequence goes on along the minus strand of RJWM01042367.1, from coordinate 2,815 downwards.
AAAACTTCCTCTTCCTCTTTCACAGGGTTATAGAAGCAGTAACCCCTAAAGGAACCTGCAACTGTGCAACTCAATATAGCCTACTGTAATGAATAGAACACAGGAAAGAAAAAAGTGGTGGGCTAAGCTCCGAAATAGTTTACCACTGATTGTAAACCCTATGCCATTATCGGAGACACTCAAGTATCTTAGAAATAATGAAATGCAGCACACAAAAATAACAGTACAGGCCTGGCACTCTACATTAAGCAGTAGAACTAACTGAGAATAGAAAATTTAGAAATACCTGCTTATTATGAATATAGGAAAATAACCATTTTTTTTCAACGCATTTTAAAGGCCAGGAACTATGAAACTGCTAAATAAACTGCTTGCATAGTAGCTGGCTCTCTAGCTCACGGTGACCCCTTTCCTATACAATGGAATTGGAGGAAAGGAGAGGTTGAGTCCACTGTTGTGGATAATCTTACAGGAAATCACATACATACACAATAATTTTACAAAGGGAGTAACTTTTAAAGGCTAGAATCTGGGATACCAATGTAAATACTTGTGCTATTTTAAATTCCATAATGTAACATACTGAAAAAAGAATATATATGGAGAGGTGTTATCACAACTCAATAAATGATTATTCCATGTGCTATTAAACACGGACTAAGTATGCAGTCCTGCTCAAAGGAACAATGACTATTTGAGAGAAAGCTCTGGAAAGAGTGCTTAATGTTTACCTGGCACAGGCTTTGGTTTCCAGAGACCATTTCCCCATCACAACTGACACTCACTGTAACTCCGAGCGTTCAGGCCACCTCCTTTCCCCAATCTCTGCACCCGGAATTGAGTGCTAGCTACAATTGGGTCACAGCTCCGGGACAGACTAATGCTACATTAGCTCACAGAAGGAGGAAATGTAAACTCGGCTGTTAACCATACCACTCAAGTTGCCTTGACAATTTGACAGCCCCCTTGAAAGGGCGGTCGTTAGGCCTGCCGGTATCAAGGAATGGAAATGAGAGTTTATTTCCTCACCCAAATCAGCTCAGCCTGTGAGAAATCATCATGCGTCTAAGGCTGTTGCTGCCGGTTCCTCCTCCTACCCCTACCCCGTCCACCCAACCTTTCCAAAGGTGTAACCGGTACTTAATTTGACGTGCCTACCTCTAGTATCCTGGTATCAAAATCCTCGTATGTTTCTACAAGAAGAAATGAAACAAACACATGGATAAGTGCGTCTATCCCGTTCATGTAAGAAGCATTTTCAACGCTGGTGTCGTAACATTTTTTTTTTTTTTTTTGGTCTTTTTGAGACAGGGTCTTACTGTGCAGCTCAGGCTGGCCTTGAGCTCACTTTATAGCCCAGGCTGGTCTCAAACTCGCAACAATCCTCCTGTCTCAGCCTCCCGAACGCTGGGATTACAGGCGTGCACCACCACGCCCGGCTTGGAACAGACTTTTAAACGAGAAACTCAGTTCTTCTGTGCCACTCCCCAGGCCGTGCCCGTCCCCCAGCATCAGCAGTCTGCTGGACACTGAGCTCACACACTGGGTCACTCAGCCCCGCCTGGGTCCATGCCCCTCTCAGCTCTCTCCCTCCTCGGCTCCCGGGACAAGGGTTCTGCAGCTCCTCCACCCCTCCGGGCCCTCGGCCACTGCTTCACTTATTCTCTCTGTCTTCATGGCCTCCTCCCCTTGAGCAAGACACTAACAGCCACCGCATCAACTAAATGTCCTCCACTCCCACATCCTTTTCTCTCTCCCCCACTCTCCAGGCCAGAATCGAGGCGCTGCTGGGGAGAAGTCAGCGCTGCTGAAGGCAACACTCCCGTCTCCCACCCGCCTACTCCTCCCCGCGCCCGCCAGCCTTTCCTGTTCTTAGAGTTCCTCTCTGCTCACAACTCCAACCATTTCAAATACTCTCTATGGTCTTTCATTTAAAAAAAAAAAAAAAACTTTCTACTACAGGAAATTTCAACTACACTAAAATAAGACAACAAAACAAAAGCTTACGCACCCATCAGTCCACTTCGACTCCTGGCCAATCATCTCTCCTCTAAAAGCTCAACCCCCACTCCGCGGGATAATTCTGAGCTGCCAGCGTGGGCCACCTCACCTCTGCATGGAGAAACGGCTGTCGGACACCCCCTGCCCCCTGCCAGCCACACAGACTCCCCGACACTAGCCTGCCCTTGCCTCTGTTGGCCCTGCGACCTAGACTCTTGGCCTGGGCCCCCTTCGGGGCTTGGTCCCTGGCTACCCATCCATCGCCTCTGAGGGCGCCTGCCTCAGCCTCTCCCTGCCGCCTTAAGCTAACACTGCCGGGGAACATGGCCAGACTCCTGTCTGCTTCCTCCCGGCATCCTCCCTGGCAAGCACAACATCTTCAGATGAGTGTCACCGACTGTGCGCTCAGGGGGTGGCAGAGGGACTCTGCTCTCTAATTTGGGCTGAGTATTACTGATTCTTGCTTCCTGTGCGTTTTTATGAGGCATAATGAGTGACAACTGTCTGGCTTGATGGCTTCTGTTTCTGAAACTGCATTCACAGGTCCCACAGCTCCCTGGGAACCCCTGGGGCCACCCACGCACATGCCCAAGACCCACATCGCCATGTCACACAGGAAGTTATGCGCCAGTCCCTTGCAGCAAAAGGCAATCTGAACCAGCAGGGAAACAGAACTGTTTCAAAACACATTCTAGAGCGACACGTCCCCTCTCGGTCACCAAGGCGAGCACACCCAGGCCTCGGCTACCTCCATTGGGGCCGGGGTCGGGGGGCCCCAGGCTGACGCCGCCCCACGTGTTGCCGCTCCAGCCGC
>RJWM01042366.1:0-14415 GCA_004363535.1 Dasyprocta punctata | reverse complement strand
TTTTTTCTGGGTTCCTGTTGCATGGATATTGTTTTCCAGTCTTTGATTTTTAGTCTGTGAGTTTCCTTTTGAGTGAAATGTGCTTCTTGTACACAGCACATTTTTGGATTTTGTTTCTTAACCCACTCTAGCAATCTGTTTCTTTTTATTGATGAGTTGAGACCATTTACATTGAATGATATAACAGATATGTACTGGCTCATACCTGTCATGATATCTTTCTGTTATTGGTTTTCTACATTTTCTGTTTAATTGTTTGCCCTGCTTAGTGCTTTCCTTTTCTTGTTGTTCTTAGATTGTAGCTATCTTTGTCTCTTTCTAGAGTGTCTTTCAGTTCTCTTTATAGTGTTCGTTTGGCAGCCATAAGTTTCTTCAGTTGTTCTTTGTCATGGAAGTATCTTATTTCTCCATCAATTGTTAAGGATAGTTTTGCAGGATACATCAATCTGTGTTGAAAGTTGTTTTCTTTCAGGATTTGAAATACTTCAATCCAAGCCCTTCTTGACTTGAAGGTTTGTGTTGAGAAGTCTGCCGTGATTCTGATAGGCTTTCCTTCATAGGTGATCTGTTTCTCTTCTCTGACAGCTTTCAGTATTTTGTTCTTGTGCTGTATTTCTGATACCCTCGTTATTATATGTCTGGGTGATTTATTTTGGTTATGGTTAATTGGGTTTTTGCATGCCTCACTTACCTTTATATCAGATTCTCTTCCTATCCTTGGGAAATTTTTCTACTATTATTTCTGCAAATAGTCTTTGCAGTCATTAATATTGACCCCTGCTTTTTCATTGATGCCTATTAATCTTATATTATTTCTTTTGGCATCATCTTGCAGTTGTTGAATTGCTGTTTCTGGTTCCTTGTTGTTTTTAAGAGATATTTTCTTTCATGATCATAAGCTTCCAATCTCTCTTCAAGGTCTGAGATTCTATCTTCAGCTTCATTCAGGTGGTTTTGCCAACTTTCCATGGAATTTTTCATTTCCTGCATTTCCCTTTGAATCTATTTCATGCATTCTATTTGTGTCTTATTTTGTTCATTCAAAGTTTCCATCATTTTCTTATGCTCTTCTATTTTTGTATCTTGATCTTCTTTAGATACATACAACATTTCTTTCATAATGATGGTTCTTTCATTTTTTAGCTGAGAGATTATTTCTGAGTTTCTCTATAGCTTCATGCAGTTGTTTCTTTACTTCATTTGCTATCATTTCAGAAACTTAAGTTGTGTGACTCCCAGTGTCTTCCATTTCAGTGTCTCTTGGGTTTGTTCTCAGTGGGCTGGGGGATTGAGACTGTCTCTTGGTTTTTTGTTTTGTCATTTTCTTCTGGGACATCTGTGGCTGAGCAAGCAGCCTCACAATGGATTGCACTGGAGCACTGAGCTTGCTAGAGCTTGAATCCTCCAATATCCCTGTGCCTAGTAGCCAGGACACACCCCCTTTGTCCTGTGGTTTTGAGGCTGGCTGTATGCTCCCCTGATGTGGTTTGTTGGGTTGCTCTGGGACACTGGGCAGGACAAAGTTTGTATCCCCCCTGTAGATGGCAGGGTCACACCCTTGGAGCTTGTTGCTGGGGCCTAGTACCTGGCTGTGTAGCATTCAGAACCCCTGCAACCCGGGTGGCTAGCAGAGATGCAGCCCTGGGTTGTGTCCCTGAACCTTCAGGCTGGCTGGGTGGGGTTTGGAATCTCTGGGACCCAGGTGGCTAAACAAAGCACACCCCAGAATGTGGCACCACCAGGACCTTGCATCTGGCTGCAAGTTCAAAGCCTCTGGAGTATGGGGCAAGCCTGGGCGAGTCCCAGGCCTGTAGTGCCAGGCCCTTGCTCCTGGTTCAGCAGGTTCACAACCTCTGGGATCTGCAGCACAGCTGCACCCCTGAACAATGTGCTCTGATGGGCAGAGCTCAAGTTGTCTAAGGCTCTGCAGCTATGCTGGCCACTCCCTGATGAGCAAGTCTGGGGCTCTGGGCTGGGCTGGGCTCAGGACCTCTGTGTCCTGCAAGGCTTGCCTTGCATTCCCCTGATGGATTGCACTGAGACGCTGGACTGGGTAGAGCTCGATCCTCTGTGCGGCTAATGAGGGCGCACTCCAGGAGTGTGTTGCTGGACCCTCCACATTACTGGGTGGGGGTTGGAATATCCGGGACCCAGGCAAGTATGTGGAGCATACCCCAGAGTGTGGCACCACCAGGACCTTGCATCTGGCTATGAGGAGTTCAGAGCCTCTGGAGTGCACCATATCAGAAATTATGTTATCCTATTTTTCTGCTTTTTCTCTTCATATCATTTGTTAGATCCCAATATATTATACAGTTTGTATAATTATTTGATTTATTGTTTCTTTGTCCATGACCAAATGTCTATCCTCAAGACAGGGTTCATTATCTCCTTTGTCACTTCTATATATCCAGAATATAGGCAATTAACAGCACTAAAAACACTTGTTAGTTGAATAATAAGGGAGTAATTCTCACAAAAATGTGTGTATTGAAGTGTATCAGATCTTATTTCATAATTTTTCCCATATTCTCATTAAGCCAAAAAGTTCTCTCTCTCTCTCTTTCTCTCCCCATCTCTCTCTCTCTCTGTCTCTCTTCTTCTCTCCCTCTCTCTCTCTTCCTCTCTTTCTCCTTCCCTCCCTCCTCCCTCTCATGAAAATACAAGGAGACAGTTGCCAGTTGCCATTTACCATTCTTAGCACTAATTTTGAAGTCATTTTTATCATGGTAAAGCAAATGACCAAACTCAGGCACAGTGGCCAGGACTACAAGGCCTGGCACTGGGTTGAGGCTGAGACAGACCCTATCTAAAACAAAAGGGGAGGGGAGGAGAGGAGAGGAGAGTAAAGGACAAGAGGGGAGGTGAAGGGAGGGGAGAATGGGAGGATGGGTGAGGGTGAAGGAGGGAGAAGGAAGCGAGGAGAAAGGGAGAGAGGTATACAAGGAAGAAGACAGAAAGAAAAAAGGAAGAGAGAGAGAGAGAGAGAGAGAGAGAGAGAGAGAGAGAGAGCAAAAGTGAGAAAGAGAAAGAGAGAAAGAGAAAATCAACTGATAAAGCACATTTGTTTGAAGAAGTTGGATCACACAATGAATGGAGGTTGAACTGTCCCATGATCTTCCATTTGAAAGCCAGATGCCCAGAAACTTAGGGGTATAATTCAGTCTGACTGTCAATTCCATTGCTTTTACTTAAGCATGTTCTGTGGACTAGTATATGATCTATTTTAGAGAATGACCTGTGTGCAGCTGAGAAGAATGTGTACTCTGATGTTGCTGGGTGGAACACTCAGTACACATCTATTAGGTCTATTTGTTCACAGGTTTGTTTCAGTTCTGTTATTTCTTTGCTGATTTTTTGTTTGGTTGATCTGTCTCTCTGTGACAGTGGGGTGTTAAGGTCCTCTGTTATAACTGTATTATTGTTTATTTGGTTTTTTATGTCTATTAAGAATTGTCTTACCTAGTTGGGTCCTCCCATATTGGGTGTGTATATGTTTATGATTGTAATCTCTTCCTCTTGAAGTTTTCCCCTAACAAGTATGTAGTGACCTTCTTTATCTCTTTTAATCATTTTCGGTTTGAAGTTCATATTATCAGCAAACATAATAGCTACCCCTGCTTTTTTCTGGGTTCCTGTTGCATGGAGTATTGTTTTCCAGCCTTTGATTTTTAGTCTGTGAATTTCCTTTTGAGTGAAATGTGTTTCTTGTACACAGCATATTGTTGGGTTTTGCATCTCAACCCACTCTGCTAGTCTGTTTCTTTTTATTGCTGAGTTGAGACCATTTACATTGATTGATACAATTGGTATGTACTGGCTCATCCCTGTCATGATATCTTTCTTTTGTTGGTTTTCTAGATTTTCTGTTTAATTATTTGCCCTGCTTAGTGGTTTCCTTTGATTGTTGTTCTTAAGATTGTAGCTATCTTTGTTTCTTTCTAGAGTGTCTCTCAGTACTCTTTGTAGTTTGGTTTGGTTGCCATAAATTTCTTCAGTTGTTCTTTGTCATGAAAGTATCTTATTTCTCCATCAATTTTTAAGGATAGTTTTTCAGGGTACATCAATCTGGGTTGAAAGTTATTTTCTTTCAGGATTTGAAATACTTCACTCCAAGCTCTTCTTAACTTAAAGGTTTATCTTGAGAAGTCTGTCGTGATTCTGATAGGCTTTCCTTCATAGGCGATCTGTTTCTTTTCTCTGACAGCTTTTAGTATTTTGTTCTTGTGCTGTATTTCTGATACCCTTATTATTATATGGCTGGCTGAAGATTTATTTTGGTTATGGTTAGTAGGGGTTCTGTATGCCTCAGTTACCTATATTTCAGATTCTCTTCCCATGTTTGGAAAGTTTTTTGTTATTGTATCTGTGAATAGTCTTTGCAGATCATTAACATTAATCCCTGCTTTTTCATTGATGCATATTAATCTTATGCTATTTCTGTTGGCATCGTCTTGCAGATGTTGAATTGTTGTTTCCTGGTCCCTTACTATTTTTAAGAGATCTTTTCTTTCGTGGCCATGGGCTTCCATGCTATCTTCAAGGTCTGAGATTCTATCTTCAGTTGCATTCAAGAGGTTTTTCAAACTTTCCATGGAATTTTTCATTTCCTGCATTTCCCTTTGAATCTGTTTCAGGCATTGTGTTTGTGTCTTATATTGTTCATTCAAAGTTTCCATCTTTTTCTTAAGTTCTTCTATTTTTTAAAATTTGCTCTTCTTTAGATACACACAACCTTTCTTTATTTCATTTTTTAGTTCAGATTATTTCTGATTTGAGTTTCTCTATAGCTTCATCAAGCTCTTTCCTTACTGCATTTGCTATCATTTCAGTAATTTCAGTTGTGTGAGTCCCACTGTCTTCCATTTCAGTGTCTCTTGGGTTTGTTCTCAGTGGGCTGGGGGATTGAGACTACCTCTTGGTCTTTCATTTTGTCATTTTCTTCTGTGACCCCTGTGTCTCTGTGTCCTGTGAGGCTGACTGGGTGTTTCCATGGTGGGTTGTGCTGAGTCGCGTGACTGGGTAGAGCTGGATCCTGTGTGCAGCTAGTGAAGGCGCTCTCCTGGGGTATGCTGGTGGAGCTTCCTCCTTACTGGGTGAGGGCCAAGGCCTCTCGGTCCCAGGCAGCTAGGTGGAGCGTACCTTGGAGTGTGGTGCCACCTGGACCCTGAGTTTGGCTCCAAGGAGTTTAGTGCCTCTGGTGTGGCAGGCAAGACTGGGCAAGTCCCAGGCCTATGGTGCCGGGGTCTTGCTCCTGGCTGGGTGTGGCCACAGCCTCTAGTACCCACGGCTGCTTCACTGAACAAAGGAGCTAGCATGCTCCCTGGGCTCTGGCGGGCAGGGCCCAAGGTCTCCAAGGCCCTGCAACTACACTGGCCAGTCCCTGATGAGCAGCTCTGGAGTCCTGGGCTGGGCTGGGCTCAGTACCTCTGTGTCCTGCAAGGCTGGCCGGGAGTTCTCCTGGTGGGTCACGCTGAGTCGTGGGACCAGATAGAGCTCGATCCTGTGTGCAGCTAGTGAAGGCAGTCTCCTGGGGTATGCTGATGGAGGTTCCGCCTTACTGGGTGGGGGCCAAGGCCTCTTGGTCCCAGTCAGCTAGTTGGAGCGTACCCCAGAGTTTGGTGCCACCTGGTCCCTGAGTCTGGCTCCAAGAAATTCAGTGACTCTGGTGTGCCAGGCAAGCCTTGATGTCTCCTGTCTTAACTTTTTGCCTAGGACTCTTTTTTTGTTCTGTGTCTTTTCTTGTTGAAAATGAATTTTAGTAATATTTTCTCTAGTTTTGTGAAATATAAAGTATAAGATGTATACATTGAAAATCATCATGATCTCAAAAAGGAGATTGAGGAGGATATCAGAAAATGAATAGATATCCCTTGCTCATGGGTAGAAAGAACCGATATAAGGAAAATGGTCATTCTTTCTAAATTGTTATACAGATTTAATACAATCTCAATCAGAATTATAATTTTTGAGTGTGAATTTAGTATTCAGTGTATTTATAAAGTATCTATTATTTCCTTATCTGATATATATTTTCCTCTGGTTGTCTTTTCATGATTTTGTTTTTGCCATGTAAAAGATTTTTAATCTGATGTTTTCCTACTCATTGTCATACTATGTTCCAAATAAAGTCAGTTTCCTTAGGGACAACTATGGTCTCTCTGTTCTTTGAGAACAAAATCATTAAGCAAAACCTGGCCACTGTCATGGAAATGGGAGTAGAACCTAATTTTTTTCAGAATGGATTTCTGCTTTATAACCAGACCCCTGGGAATCTGTACTCCTTGTCTTCTCTGCAAGCCTTTTGTAGCATAGAAAGTAACTCCTTTGAGCTTCCTGGAGGAGAGGAGAAATTGTGGTGAACTTCATGATATAGGAAGTTATTGCCATCCTTGATGGGAGCATGGAAGAGATGGTGCCAGATGAATTCACTGGTAAAATCCACCAAACACATAAGGAAGTAGCATTGAAGCTAACATGGTAGCCTCCATCTGAAATTACAGCACTATGAGAGGCTGAAACAAGAGGACTATGAGTTCAAATTCAGCTTAGGAAACTTAGCAAAATCTTGCCTCCGAATAAGAGATATAAAATGGCCTAGGCCAATAGTTAAAGGTCATGAGATCAATCCTCATCACCAGCAAAAATAAAAGAATGAATGAATGAGTAAATAAATGTATTTCATAAATTTATAATATGCAAGAGAAGGAAATATTTCCCAACTCATCATATAATAGAATGATTTTCATACAAAATATAACGAATTTTTCATCAGAAATAAACAATTTCAGATCAATATTCTTGAAAAATGTACACACAAAATTACTCAATAAAATATTGTAAACTTAAAATCAGTCCCATATGAATAAAACATATACAATACGACCAATTTAAGTTTCTTTGAGAAATGTAAAGTTTATAAATATATCAGTGCAATGTACAGTATTAAGTAAACAAAGATAAAATCAAGTGATCAAGTTAACAAGTGTAGGAAAAAGGTTATCAATATCTAATATCTTTTTTGATAAAATCCCCCAAAACTGAAAGTTAAATGAAATTTTCTCATCCTGTAAAAGATGTATAAGAAAAAAACTCAAGTTAATGTCATACTTAATTTTGAAAAACTGAAATACTCTCTCTTAAGACTAAGAATAGGAAACTTACCATGTACTATAATTCTCCTCAGCAATTAGATGAAATTACTAGCCCAGGAAGTTGGGGGGGGGGGAAGTAAGTAAAAGTGTGCAGCCTTGAAGTAAAAATTCAACACTTGTTGAAAACCACAAAACATCATTGAAACATCTTAAAGAAGTGCTGAATAAGTGGAAAGATTGTCTTTCATCATAGATTGAAGAACTCATAAGTATGAGGATGGCATGCTCCTCAAATTCACCTATAGATTCAATGAAATTGCCATCAAAATTTCAACATTTTTTTTGCACAAATTGACCAAATCATGTTCAAATTTATGTGGAAGTAATTGAGACCTAGAATTCCCCAACACAATTTTGAAAAAGAACAGTAAAGTCCAAGGACTAATGCTTCAAAATTTCAGTATTTACTATTAAGCCAAAGTAATCAAAATTATATTATATAAAACGAGAAGACTACAGGAATATTTACATAACCATATGTGGGGAAGACCCAGAAGACTCTTCTTGATTCTCCTTGAAAGGAGAGCAACTGTCTTCATTTTGGGCAAACTTGGCCTTATCTCCACGTATTGATATGTTCAGAGTTGGCTGGGCTATTTCTTTGTCCCTTTCATTGCTTTAAGCAATGTAAATTGGCCTAACTGAGGAGTTGATGTGTAATCAAGGTGACAGATGCTGCTTCCCTGCCCAGTGACTCCCCAAATACATCTTCTAGCCAGGCGGAATGGAGAGCCTTGCTCCACATCATCAGCTGGGACTGAGCATAGAGAAAGAGATATGACTTCCCAGAGCAAAAACAATTGTATATCAGAGCTGAAGCACCAATCCTCAAATATTAGACACTACTTCTGTTGTGTGATGCAGATTACTCCCTCTGCATTTCTTGCCCTCTGCATATCGCAGAGGTGATCTCAGGTGTCCTACCTAGTCCAGTTCATAGCAGTCAAGTATTTCCTGCCTCTCTCACTGTCACTCATCCCTGAGCCACTTCCCTCATGGAGAATTAATAACCCCTGGGTTGGATCCTGGGTCTTGGCATTTGTTCTGATGAACCACCATCTTGGCTATGGGACCTTCTTGGCTCCCCATAACTGTATATATGTCTTTGTGTCTTTATTCTCACCTGGGGTTGTACTGGAAATGGTAGACTTGAATTAGCATGCTAGAATTCCAATAACTTCTTCATGGGATTACAAATGTAAACCTTCCCTGGGTTATGACATGTATGGGAAAGGGACCTCTATACCCATGTTTATAATATCACAAATTATAATAGCTACTGTTGATCATGGTATCAGCATACGTAATCGATCAACAAATGCCTAAACAATATATGGTATTTGTAGAAAATGGAGTACTATTCTGCCACAAAGAAAGATGAACATGAGGCATTCATTGGTAATGATAACATTTGTTGGTAAGTGATACAGTGTTAAGTGACATAATTCATACACATAAGCTCAAGTAAAACATGGTTTCAGAAATACACAAGATTAGGGAAAAGTTCAAATATTTCCTCAAACAACAAGTTTAATTAAAAAAATTCAATATATGTGTTAATTAGTATCATTTATACCAGTAGTTTACCTTAGTTTGTTGAAGAGAATGATTTGTGATATTATGTGTTATTTTTTGTGAGAATCTTTTTGGTTTATGTTTGTACTGTAATTAGTTTGAAGATATTGGCACACGGTATAATAGCCATTGTTTTTCTTATTATTTGATTATGCAATTGTATTTTTTCATAAAACAAAAGAATAAGAAAGACACATATTTTTAAAAGTATTCAAAAACATGGGAATATATTTTCTGGAAAATATAATATGCAGTACAAAGCAAAGAATATGTAAGCATTCTCTAGTAGGATTTTTTCTGCCTGATTATTGGATGTTCACACTTACTGTTTAGTCTATTGAATTGATAACTGGCATATGTGAAAAACACAAAATACAGTTAACATTGGTAAAGATGAGTGAGAAAAGCATAAGGACTGAAGATTGCTGAGATATACTGCAAAGGGGAGAAAATATACAAATCACGAAGATTTAAAAGAGTTTGATGTGTCTGGAGCAAACTGGACAAATTGTTATTGCTTCTTCCTACAATGACTATAGGGCATAGCTAAAGAGTTTGAAAAAAGAAAGCAGAGTTCCAAATATGGAGACTTTGTAAACTAAGATGAGACCCCTTGGCCTTCACAAATAGATAAGTGCTTTGAGATGTTCAATAAAGTTATAAATGGGAAGTTTTGAAAATATCACTGAATATCTAATTTATGAATTTCTAAAACTTTATCATTATAGAATAGCTATTTTTGTAAGAAATTCACATTATGTATTAAATGAAATGTTTAATTTAAAAATAGTGAATATGAGGCAGGGAACTTAGTTCAGTGGCATAGCAACTGCCAGACAAGCATGATGTCCTGAGTTTGATACCTGGTATGAAAAAAAAGGAAATATAAAAATATTAGCTAAATATGCAGTTAGAATGAAGCTATGGAGGCATTCATTGTACTGGCATGAAATAACTGAATTTTGTAATTTTCTCAATAGTTAAATTTGAACCAGGAATGCATCTAAGGCAGGAGAATTAGTTTGTCTTGCCTTACATACCCCAATCTCAGTAAATATGTTAAGGGGAATTTGAATGGGAATAATTCAAAGTAAGTACAGTCATTTAAAAATTTTGTGGTAGGGGACTTTAAAATTATTAGGCCCTAAGAAACACAGACAAAGGGATGGGGAAGAGTTACTAGTGGAAAAGAATATGAGCTATAGAATTTGATGAACAATAAAAAGCACAATGTGATGGAAAGGAAGAAGATTTTGAATGTTCAGGTATAATGTGAAAAGAGAAAATTGACTTTAGTAGCATAATTTTAGGGAGCAGCAGATTTTAGCTGGTGACATTATATAAAAATTTGTCAAACTTAGAAGAGGAGTAGTTATTTCTTGTCCACTTGAAATACTCCATTCATTCTGAATCACACTTCTAGATACTAGTAAAAAATGAGTGAGATATTTTGGAATATTCCGTTTGGTGTTTCTGAGTTTCCCCTCCTGTGAGTTAGCACTGAATTCTGGGATGCATTTCAGAATTTTATATTCAAAGGAAGTAGGAGCTTTCAGCAGGGAAGGAAAGAGTGTAGTTGGCAGGAAAGGTAACATGGATCTTTCAACTGAGATCCCACAAGGCCATTGAGCTCAGTGTACCTACATTCTTAAGGAAAAAACAAATTTTGGCCTACAGGTCAAAACTTTACAGTAATGAAGATGACAGATACTCATTTGTTTGGGAAAAAATATGACACAGGAATTCCTTGCAGATTTAGTTGCTATAAATACAGCATTACATGGCACTAAGCTCAATATCATCATATCCAATGTTTTCTTGTCTCAGTGACAATGAGGATCCCTTCTCTTCCATGCTGGAGTTGGCAGTTTCTCTTGGAGACTGAGGTGAGATGCCTGTAACAGTAAGGAGAGTCCTTATTTCTGTGATGACAAAAAGTCAACAGTACTCTTGCAGAGAAAAACACATGAACATAGTGAGTACAAAGTATTGCAAGCACACAGAGCTACACTAAAAGATGAGACAGAGCTGACTGATACTGACTTCTCTGTTCACAGCATTGTGATTATGTCAATAATGAGAAAGGAAATGGTTCAATAATAACAAGGAATGAGAAACAGGAAGTAAAATCTGTTTCAGAAATGGCTGATCTTACACCCTAAGAAATGAAGACAGGAAATGACAACTAGATTTGCTCTATACCTCATGACAGACCACGCATGACCTCAAAGGGTTCATTAAACCTCCCTGGGTCACAAATGTTGACACACCAACCCATTCCCACTGTCTCTTGATCACCATGGACCACATGTCCATATATGAGCAGAAAGCCTAGTCCATGACAATGATGTCATGTTCCAAGTGAAACAAGGAGAATAAATTTTTTCTTTCTCATATTGCTAAAATTTTATCATTCTTTAATTAAGGTCATTGCAGGTTCTGCAAGTATAATGGAAAATGTCAACCTCAAACATTTGTTTACATGTTTTTTACAAAATTTATATAGTTCATAGACTAAATTTCTACAGTTCATAGACCAAATTTGCCTTACTATTATAAATATTTACAGATTACACATCACAAATAGAAAGGGCACCCATATTCATAGTCAGATCACGTGTTTTTATGGTTGTGAAGAATAACAGCAGTGCCACAAAAGTATTTAGCTCACATATGTGAGCAGTAAGTATGAACACAGAGAAAAATTATTTTTTCTCTCAGAACTGTTGGGATAGTCATAATAAAACTTTTAATAGGGAAAAGTTGACATCATTAAGTATACATGGCTACCTAACTAGCTATTTTCCCCCTAACTTCTAAGAAAAAATTGATGAGTGATAGATCTAAACTCATGTTTCCCGTAAGAAGTAAGTAACATAATGGGAGACAGAGAAGTACACCAACCTGGCTGAGAATTCCTGACACCACCTCCATCTTCTGGGAAAAAGTGCATTTCACTCATCTCAGGGGAAGAAGGAATTTTAGGAACTGGTAACTCCTCAACATCATCATAGCCATTTTCTGTGATAACAGTATGCTGTGCTAGAGGTTCTGAAAACAGACAGTGAATAAGGTAGAAGAGCAAAATATGAATTGGGCAAGGCAATACAAGTCTCTTCAACTGCAGAGAATCTGGTGACTGACTACAGGCACCATGATCCAAGGTTGCTGAATGGCAGATATATGATATTAGAATTTTTAGAAACTATTAAATCCTTAAAATATTCTAATATATTCAAGCAAATAATATTTTATTAAAATATCCTTTTAATGCCAGAATACACTAACAAATTTGTGTTCTGAGTTCCCAGTACTGTGTTACAGTTATAATACAGATTGAAACATGTAGTATGGCATATTAGAGACTAAAGGAGATGAATCTGGAAAAAAGAATCCAGACTCTTTATGTACTTTCTTTCTTTCTTCTTTTTTTTTGTTTTGGTGCCAGGAATTGAACTCAGGACCTTGTGCTTGCTGTGTTGCTGAGGTGCTGTGTTGCTGGGCTATATCGCCGGCCCAATCCATGTACATTCTGAAGCATTAGGGTATATAGAGTTTTCGGGGAGAGGAAGGCCTTATTTTCTGTAGTACTGAGATAGTCAGTCTCACTCCCAATTAGATGATCTGGGTTTCAACCCCTCCTAATACTGTGTTGACCTTTGAATCTCATTTCCATAGAGCCTTTCTTCATGTGATTCATCCCAAGCTGTCCATTTTTACTACTTGGGAAAGTTCCAGGGTGAACAATTGTCCTGTTTGGTCTTTTATAGAGAAGAGCTCTGGGTAAATGGTGATTGTAGGTTCTGTGCACTCCATGTATTTTAGTTAATATTGAAGTTACCTTTCTAAAAATCTTTCAATATTAATATAAACCATGAATGACTGGTTTATTACTCTATGTCAGCATGAAAAACATATTCTGCATTGTTCTTTAGCATTGGGGAGGTTTTTTTTTTAATATTACGATGTGATTTTTGAAACAATCTTTTGAATTTATGGTAGTATGTTTTCCCCATATTTGTGGCTCTGCAGAAATAGTTATGGGGGCCAAAGATATAAAGCATGATCTTTCCTATTCCAAGATCACTATGTGAGCACATAAAAACCATTATTTTACCCCGGGGAGAAGTAATCATTTCAATTTTAATCCCAGGAGCACTCTTTCCTCAGATGAGACTCTTTCTTCCCCCATAACCTATAAAAGGAAGACGTCTATACTACCTAGAGAAGACTCAGGGTCTCTGCTCTCCTCAGTGTCCTCTGTGTAATAGGGTAGCTTAGTCACTGAGTCCTCAAGCAGGTTTCCTGATAAAGAGAAAAACATCAGACAGAAGACAGAGACAGAAGATGTGCAATTTTACAATTCAGAGAAATTTTGAGTGTGCACACTTGTAAAGACTTGGAGTTTCTACCTTAGGAAGAGGCTGACCATGTAAGGTTAGATTACATCTTCAAATTGTAAAGCTTTTGTAAATAAGGAGGGAATGAGGGTTTGAAGTAAGGAGAGTGTAATGGGAACAAGAAGTATCAAGACATACCCTTGTAGTGGTATAAATTACATATGATGCACGTTATCACTATGTGCGACTAAAATGTCCCAAAAAATTGACTTAAAAATTGTAGTTGCTGAAAATACCAAACCAAAGCCAGCTCATGACCACAAAAGAACATGAGGTACACACCTGGGTTGTCAAACAGGTCCTCCTTCTGTGGTTTTATGAGGTAATCTATCTCCTCATAAAAGGCCTCATTCAGACGATCTTCGGAAGTAGAAAAGGCTGAAAAAAGCAGCATGAGTTCAGAGATTGCTCCTGGAGGCATTTCCTTGCCAACAGAAAATATTTGTGTTCTCTCATACTTTTCTTTGGGCACATTCCTCTCAGCAGCGAGATCACTATTTTTGCATTGTGCTCTTTTGGACAGAAGTAGGTTTTCTGACCCTACATGCATCCTATACTCAGTCAAACTCTCACTATCTACATTGAAAAAATGAGTTTTAGCCCTCCCACATTCAACTCATGATGAAGGGTTCAAGTCTTTTAGATCTTGAAATGTAATTGCAAGAAAATGTTTTTCAGATAATGAAAACATAGACTAAAGCATGACTACTACCTAAAAGTCACACTTTGTCTGATGCTTTCTTTTATGGCTTATATCTAAAATGTTACCCCATAGACTAATGCTCTGAGATGGGGGCTGGTGAGATGGGGTGCGTTCCCTGAGGGACTGATTTGGAGAAGCGTATTCTTGTCCCTCTCCCCTCATTCATCTCTCTGATTGCTTGCCTCTGTGTAGCTTCCCTTCAATGTACCATTCCATTTTAGACTTTTTACCTGGGAGCTAGCCAACTGCAGACTAATCCAATTAAATGGACAGGCATAATAAACTCTGTCCCTTTAAACTGCAGGTGTTTGGTCATTCAGTTCCAAGAATGGAAAAGTAGCAAACAGAAAATTTCTAAATACAGTACAGATTTTTCTGTCTGTACCTGACTGCATGTTTCAGAAGCCTTTGAAACTGGTTTCCTTGAGAAGTTTGGAAAGGGTTGGAGATGTTGGCTAGAAAAGCCTTAGAATGCTTGCAAGCAGAGTAGGCAGAGATGGGAGATTGTGCTCAGAGTGCAGAAGATCAGAATGATGTTAGAAATGTAGGGAAAGGGCAAGCTCAGGTTTCAGTTGGGAACTAG
>RJWM01042365.1:0-14418 GCA_004363535.1 Dasyprocta punctata | reverse complement strand
CCCGCTTCTTTTCTTTAATTACCCAAATGAAACGACTCAGCCTCCAATCCCATGCACTGTGAGAAGTTCCGGGAGCATTCCAGTATCTGAGAGAGTAGCAATGAGCTTGGACGAAGGCTTGCATTTCCACTGGTCACCTCCTCACCCAGCTTCTCCTGTACACAACTCATCATTGTCCCCACAGCCACCAACAGGAGCACAAAACTGTTGTGTGCAGTTAACTTTTACCCAGGCTTTCAGGGATCCGAGAAGTGGTTTCTTGCCAACCACTTCGTCACAGCCGGCGCACCACCTAATTGCCAACAGCGTCATTGTCTCCTCCTGTTCGGCCATTCCTTCTCCCCTGGGAGCCTCTCACGCCTTCGATTTCTCCCCTGGGACTGTCAGCTGCCACATTTCTGGGGCCTTATTTTACCATGCTGGGCCCCACCAGCCCACATTTTTATGCTGCCCACAAACACTTAAAGCCTTCCTTCCTTGTGGAGCCTTCCCACCCTTACAAATCTGGACTTGGTCTGGAAGTGGCTAAAATAGTAAAAATAAGGGCTCATCTCTAATAACTATAGTCCCACTTAAGGAATTTTTTTCTCCATTAAAGAGTCATGCCTTAAAAGACATGCTATTCTTCCTCTAAAAGGCTGATTTTGATTTTGATTTTTTTGGTAACGGGGACCGAACTCATGACCTCACACTTGCCAGGCAGGCGCTTGTGCTGCTGAGCTGAGTCCCCAGCTCCAAAAGGCTGATTTTTAAACTGAAGCAATTTTTTTTCTTCCTGCCACCCTGCTTCATTTTCCTATCAGAATATATCAAGATGAGCACCATCACTGAATGCATTTTTCTGCATAGAAAACTAACATGATACTTTAGTGAAAACAAAACAAGAAACTAAATCAGTCATTCAAGTTCTTCAAACTGAGGAAACCCTACGGTGCCAACATACGATGACATCCCAGACTCACTTCTGTGACTAACAAATGGCTGTCAAGGATCCTCATGTCCTCGCACAAATCCTTCACGACCTCCGGACCAGTTAGCACTGGTCCACCCCCTGCTCACCTGCATCCCTGCAGCACTGTCTGTTCCGTGGTCGCCATGCCTAGAAATCAGCAAGTCCACTTCAAACCACACTGACCAGAGGGCTTCGCGTGATACCGCCTGGACCAGTGGCAGTGGCTTCTCTAATTTTCTCCAGAATCTACCTGTGTTCTAATTTTTTGGATTTGCTTCTGCTCTGAATCCCATACACATTCCTCTTTCTGCTGATCCATTTTTTTTTTCTTCCTGATTGTGACAGTCTGCATTCCCAACTGTGGGGCTTTGCCACCCAGGCACTACTGGCCGGACACCACTCTGTTGCAGGAGCTGCCTGCGTATTGTAAGATGTTAAGCAGAATCCCTGGCCCCGGCCCACTAGATGCCAGTAACACCCTTATCCAACTGTCAGAACCAAAACTGTCCCCCCAGCATGGACAGATGTCCCCACAAAATTTTACCAAGTCAACAAACACTGATTTAGAAAACTCGTGCTTGTCATTCGGATCTATTAGTTCCTGGATAGTATGAAAAACAGCAGCTTGCAATAGCTTCAGCTTTCCACAAAGAAACCATCGTGGATGGGGCATTGGCTGTCTTGGTTTTCCTGTGAAATTGGGTGGAGTTCTGGCTGTCTAAAAACCACTCCATTACAACTACTTGAAGAAGGATGCTAAAAGCCTCAAATATAGAAATTGGCTCTGTCTTGCTAGCAAAGCCAAAACATGATTGAACACGATTTATACAATTGTTATAAATACTAGCAAGACCAGATGAATGAGTGATATCTCCTCCTCCTCCTCCTCCTTCTTCTTCTTCTTTATGGTACTGGGGATTGAACTCACAACCTCGCGCCTGCCAGGCAGGCGCTTAGGCCACTGAGCTAAATCCTCGGCCCTATTTTTTGAGACAGGGTCTCACTATGCAGTTCAGGCTGGCCTTGAACTCACTTTGTAGCCCAGGCTGGTCTCGAACTCACAATGATCCTCCTGCCTCAGCCTCCCAAGTACTGGGATTAAAGGCAATTTCTTCTTTCAGTTATATTTGGGGACTTACACCCAGCCCAAACACAGGAGAACTCATAGTATTAAAAGAACACGCTTTTGTTTTTTAGGGTTTTTTGTTTTTTTGTTTTGGTACTGGGAATCTAATTCATGACCTTGCCCTTACCAGGCAAGCACTTGAGCTACTGAGCTAAATCCCCAGCCCCCAAGAACACAGTAATTGAAGCAACACACAATTAGGAGAAACTAGGCTATTTAACATCTATATTGAGTAACTTTTCAAGTTATAAAGCTCACATATTTCCTTATAGACTTAGTTCCAGTGGGGCTGTTTAAGGCCAGGGACACTTTTGTCATGGGAGGTCAGCGTTAAAACTTTGGTAGTCCATTACAGTGTTACTGCTTCCAGGAAGAGGTTCACACTTGAATGCAGTCATGAAATTGATCCTATTCTTTTTTTTTTTTCTTGGTACCAGGGATCGAACTCACAACCTCATGCCTGCCAGGTAGGAACTTAGGCCACTGAGCTAAATCCCCAGCCCTGTTTTTTTGAGACAGGGTCCCACTATGCAGTTCAGGCCGGGCTTGAACTCATTTGCAGCCCAGGCCAGCCTCGAACTCACAATGATCCTCCTGCCTCAGCCTCCCGAGTACTGGGATTAAAGGCGTGATCCCATTCTTTACATTGAAAAATAAGCTCATATAGAAAGAAAAGTTGGAGAGCAAAGCAGTGTGGAAGAACAGCATTAGCAGGAGGGACAAAGAAAATGTTGGTCTCTGCTATGGTTTGGATATGGTCTGAATGTCCCCCCAAGTCTTCATTCACTGGAATTTAACCCCCATCATGAAGTTCAAAGAGGGGGATGGAAAATTAACCTGACTGTGGCGCTTACAGAGGGAATTTTGGCAAGTGGGTAGGGTTGGATAAATTCATTAGGGCACAGCCCCATGGCTGATCTTTCATGGCTTTGTAAGAAGAAGGAAAGAGACCAGATATTACTGCATTCACTTGTGCCCCGTCTCTTTCGCCATGTGAGGCTCTGCCCACACGAACTCCATCACCGGATGAGACTCCTGTATCTTGTACCTCCGGGGCTGTGAACCAAAATAAACCTCCAGTCTTCATAACTTACCCAGTCTGTGGTATTGTGCTAGCAGCCACAGAAAATGGACCAGCACAGCCCTCTTCCGTGCTTCTCCAAGAGCAGACTTGCTCTCTCTGTTCAGTCACATGCCTGTTCATTCATTCATTCATTCATTCATTCAAGGTGGGATGAGGACTACTCTGGGCTATGACCTGTATCAGCAACTGGCACTTCAGGATTAATAAATCCTCAAGAAGCAGGACTTCCTATTGAAGAACTTACATCCCACATACCTCAGGATTCTAAGGTGCGTGGCTCTACCACTTAGCAGTTTGCGCAAATCATTTGCTCTTCCTGAGACTCAATTTACTGCTCCGTTAAAATATCATAAAATTAAGACAAGATGTAAAGCACTCAACCTGAGCTTTGGCGTATAGTAAATGATCCATAATTGTTAAAGACGATGATGATAAGACGATATTTATTGTCAATATTCTCAAAGTTCAGAATCAAGTAGTGGGAAATAGTTAACTGAAGCCAAGTATGTTGGGTTCTGGGACAGAAATCTCATGGAGTTTAAAGATGGCACACAAAAGAGAATGGTGAAGGAAGTCACCCTAAAGGAGGCACCCAGGGGTGGCACCAAGGTTATTGTATGTTTGTCCCTCTCTTCACAGATGTTGCTTTTGATTAAGGTCTCAAAGTAATTCCATACAGGAACCCAAAAGGGTGATCCCTGGTCGAGCGTCTGACATACCTGTGTGGCTTTTCTTCAACAATAAGAGTGATAAAGACACACATCAGCTATGCCTAGGGAAATGTGTCAAAGTCAAGATAGAAAAGAAGGTCAAGAAAAGGCGTGAGAACAGGAGAGCTTGATTCTACAAAGCCCCAGCTGGTTTAAGGGCTACACTACAGTTCTTTCCACTCAACTCTCTTTGAGGGTGTTCACGTTTATTAATGTTCACACCCAACAGGGAGAAAACGAAGGCAGGAAGACAAGAAGCTCTTCTGTTGCCAATAACCAGCTTGCTGAGTTCACATAGCCTTGAGTCTTTCAGATTCTCCGTGACTCTGGAGAGGAGGCTGTTCAGAGAGAAACTGCCCAGGGATCGTAGAGAAAATCTACTGCCCGTGTGATAAGATTTCTTTTGTCTCCAAAAATTAGCAAAATGCAGTTTTTGTGCTCATCCCTTCTTGAATTCAGATGCATATTTCATTCTCCAAATACAGCATTTGTAAGTTCAGCTTTGTCCAGGGACTGGACTCCAGGACACCACATTTCCTCGAAATGCGACAGCCAAGCCACCATGAAAGCTTTCAGAATGAGGGGAAAGGTCAGCTGGAGGCTTGCTTAGTGATTCCTGGAACATGAGTGCTGCCTTGGGAAGAAATATTTGGGGATTTATTATTATTATTATTAATTTGCTTTGAAGGTTTTCCTGTTTTGAAATCCTATCAGTTCCAAAAATCAAGATATTACCTTTAGCTTATTTATGTTAGAAGAAAGTTCTTTATTGATATTTTTTTCACAAAGGCATTGAGAGTCCTGGGATAAGAAGCTACTTCAAGTCACCTTTTTTTAGCAAATACTTTGCTATTTGCTTCTTTATTTCAAG
Source organism: Dasyprocta punctata (assembly GCA_004363535.1). NCBI lineage: Eukaryota > Metazoa > Chordata > Mammalia > Rodentia > Dasyproctidae > Dasyprocta > Dasyprocta punctata. The sequence goes on along the minus strand of RJWM01042365.1, from coordinate 9,675 downwards.
ACCCTGAAAAGGAGCTTCAGTGCCTTGTTCCGATTGCTAGGACGCACATTTAAACTCTCAGTAGCAACGTAAAAGACTGCTTATATATATATATATTTTTCAAAGATCAGGATTATTTCTTGTGCAGCTATTGGTTTTTATCTGAGATGAAATCAAAGTTTGCATTTCCTTTTGTATGTTCGTCTTTTTTTTTTTTTTTTTTTTTTTTTTGCAGCACCAGGGATTGAACTCACAACCTCGCGCCTGCCAGGGCAGGCGCTTAAGGCACTGAGCCAAACTCCCGGCCCTGGTTTTTGAGGCAGGGTCGCACTATGTAGCTCAGGCCGGCCTTGCGCTCGCGTTGTAGCCCAAGCCGGCCTCAAACTCACTGTATGTTCTTCTTTTCCTGTGCATCCCACTTAAATTAGCTCCCTAGCCCGCTACATGGTAAGCCTTCTGGAAGAGATTGACTAACAGGGGTTTAAGAGCTTGTCCTCATTTTAAAAAGAGATACTCAGTTTTAAAGATTTACAGACACAGAGCTTCCTGCCTCTTTGATAAGAAAAAAAATGCATTGTGAAATGTTTTTAAAGCTAGCAGTTAATTCTCCAACTGTTTTTTCTTCAACCTTAACTTACCTGATTACTGACAAGTCTGCAGTAATTCCAAAACATCATTGTAAATGAGTTATAAAATCTTATGACTTTATTTATTTATTTTTATTTATTTATTTATTTTGTTACTGAGAATCAAACTCACAACCTTGCATTTGCCAGGCAGGCACTGTGCTGCTGAGCTGTATCATTTTATTTTATTTTATTCTTTATTTTATTTATTTATTTATTTATTTGTTTATTTTTGCAGCACCAGGGTTCAAACTCACAACTTCGCACCTGCCAGACAGGTGCTTAAACCACTGAGCCAAACTCCCAGGCCTAGTTTTTTGGGGCAGGGTCGCACTATGTAGCTCAGGCCGGCCTTGAGCTCACGTTGTAGCCCAAGCCAACCTCGAACTCACAACGCTCCTCCTACCTCAGCCTCCCGAGTGCTGAGATTAAAGGCATGCGCCACTATGCTTAGCTTATATAATCTTATTTATTTATTTTTATTTATTCATTTATTTATTTGTGGCACCAGGGATTGAGCTCACAACCTTGCACCTGTCAGGCGCTTAAATCACTGAGCCAAACTCCCGGCCCTGGCTTTTTTTTTTTTAGGCAGGGTCGCACTGTGCAGCTCAGACCAGCCTTGTGCTCGCGTTGTAGCCCAAGCCGGCCTCGAACTCACAACGCTCCTCCTACCTCAGCCTCCCGAGTGCTGGGATTAAAGGCGTGTGCCACCATGCCCGGCTATCATTTTAAACATTGCGTGCATAAACATAAATAAATGAAATATATGTTTGCCTCCAGCAACCAAGCTTCCATTCTTTGGTGGAGCAGAACCCAGTTGGTGCATACCTGGGATGATCAGGACTGTACCTTTTGTTGACTTAATCTTCCACCCCACTAATATTTAGTGATGTCTGGTTGTGTACTAAGCACTGAGGACACAGAAGTGAGAAAAAGCAATCATGGTCCTTGCCTCGTGTGGTTATGGCAAGAGGACAACACTATAGGAAAAAAAGAAACAAGTGTGACATAGACACGTGGGCAGATGGGGTCAGGGGGAAGGAGGGATGGTCCAGGGAGGGCTCCGTTGAGGGAGCAGCTGGACGACTGGATGGGCTTGGCTGAGCGGGTCAGGCTTCTTAAGGTGATGTCCAGGTTGCTGAGAGAAGTTCAAGAGTCTTCACCTCACAATTGTGGAGGAAAATATGGAATCATTGATCCTCCAGCGAAATCCATCCTAAGCTGAAATGCTCCTCTGTAACTAAAGAAAAAGTTGTTTGTGTCTCCGAGCTGCTAAGTCATTATTAACCATTTTACAAGCCACAGAATGACTCAGAACCACAGCCGAATCATACTCTCCAGTGCAACTGGAGCATACGAACAGCTAACCGCAGCATTTTTAAAATTAACAGTGCTTAAAATGAACATTAACCAACAAATCATGATGCACATATTTGTGGGGTGCAATGTGACATTTAAATATGTGTGTTCAAAGTGGACTGACATATCCATCCTCTCAATTAATTACCACTTTTGTGTTAAGACATTTGAAATTTGCTCTTAGAAATTTAAAAATGCACAACATATTGTTATTATCCATAGTGTCCCTGTGATACCCTTGATCTCAAAAAATGTATTCCTCCTGTGTAACTAAAATTGCCCTCTTTGACCAACTAATTCTCTCCCTTCATCCTCCACCCCCAATACCTAGTGACCACTGTTCTAGTCTCTACTTCCATGAAATCTGAGTTTTTTAGATCCTATATACCAGTGAGATAATGCACTATTCACCTTCCTGTCCCTGGCTTATTTCAGTTAGCATAACATTCTTCAGGTTCAAGAATACCATTAAGGCAACACATACATAAAGCATATCACTTGACTAAATATACACATGCACTCTGGTTAACCAGTATTTGTGCTGCAGAGGTAAAGACTTCTCTGTGGGCACAGCTGCCTGTCACGGTGTGCAGAAGTCTCTATGGTGATGTAACAGAATCATTATGGGCCACACATGGCCCCAGTCACGCAGGTACCACACTGGACAGCTCGGGCTGAGAGTCCGTGCTATCTTCTCTGCAGAGACCACACCCATAGGCTTCCCCTGTGATTTTCACTTGTGTTTTCTTTAAAATTATCATATATTCTGAGAGCAGTATCATTTTACCTCTTTTTTTTCTAAGTTTTTACAAGTCTTTAACCACATCTAACCTGACCAATAAAAGGGTAAGCGAACAGAAGTCAGGTGTTTCCGTTAGTGACTTGTATTTGTAAGTCAATCAATGCATACAGCACCCAGCTCCCTTGTGCACCCCTGCCTGCTTCCTCTCTTGAGAAGGTGAGTTTCTCACTTGGACGGGGTGGGGGTAGAAGGGAATGGGGTCCAATGGACAGAGCTGCTGTTGGTTTTCCTCATAGTCCTGAGCTGTGAGACAAGGACTATTACAACAGGTTCACAGAAAATGCTCTACAGCGATGCAAGAACCCCTGAGGCAAGACAACGTGGGTCCTGCACATGTGTGTCTGGCATCCACGGCCTCTCAGAGGCCACAGAGATGCTGATCTTCTACATCTGTGAAGCTGGAAGAGCACAAAGACAACTGGGCACCAAGAGGCTCCATCGCAGGCTCTCAGCAAGACACACCTGCCCACCTCTGCCATGTACCTCCTCTTCAGACGTGGTAGGAAACCCTTTATTTTCCACCAGCCAGAAGGCAGCCTTCCCCTGTGGTCTTCAAATAAGCAGCACTATGGCTGTTTTTGAAATAACACATTAAAGGAAATTCAACAACCATAAAGAGAGAGACCAATCAGATCAAACAAAACAAATGGCCAGGGAAATGAAGACTCTAAAAATTAACAGGGCAATCTGACCAAGCAAATAAATAAGAGCCATTAAGGAGATTCAAATGTAGGACTCAAAAGTGTGGACCCGATTTCTGGAAGGATGGTGGAGTGGTGAGCATTAGCACATCAACCTCTCTGAGATTTGGAGTGCAGACACTGAAATATAGCAATGTGGGGAAAAGAAGGGGGAAAGGGAGGTGGGTTCCTGGGATCTCTCAAGGATCTGAAGTAAGAATCTGAGCCAACAGAAGAATGAAAAGAGGGACCTCCATGCAGAAGGAGGTGGCAAATCACATTTTCTCCCAGGATCCCATCTCAAAGCGTGAGAGAGAAGACTCAAACCTACAGATGCACAGTGACTACAGGTGACTCCAGAAATCTCCACAGAGAAACACACCAAGGGAATGGAGCAGTGGACACTGCAGGTATAGTGGATGGTGAATGATCTCAAGTCAAATGTCCACAGGAAAGGGTATTAACTGGTCACCATTTTGGAAATTAACCTGGGACTCACAGCAGTAGTAGACTGGCTGCACCTGGGGCTCCCAGTATCAAGGTGAGGCACAGATGTGGGAGACCCCTGGGGCCAGGGAGCTGAGTTCAAGGTAGCAAGAGGCACCCACAGTATTGTGGACTGAATAATTCACGTGCCAGTCTCACAGCCATAAACCAGGATCAGCCTGAACTTCAGTGGAATTCAAAGCATAGACTCACTGAGATCACCCTTATCCCCCCATAATTCTCCTGCAGGCTTGCTGGGACCAGCCAGCATGGATCTGGGCTCTGTCTGCCTCCTTTGTCTACCGGTGACAGAAGAGACATGCCCTGAACTGAAAAAATCTTTTTCTTCTTTTCTTTTCCCCTCCTTTTTTTATTACTAAGTACAATCTAGAGATACATATTGATCACAATCATCATAGGGAATTTGTACCTGCACACGATATTTCTCAGTACCTCTTTTTTTTCTCATTGCCCCTCCCTCTCTTCAACCCCTCTTTCCCTCATTTACAAAGCTTGGTTTCCATTTTATCCTGTTTTCTTATTTTTCTTCATTGTTTGTTCTTGTTTTTATATGAGTGTGAATACTGTTTCTAGTTTTTTGTTGTTGTTTTGTTCTATTCTTGACTGTTTCTTACTTCTTTCCTTTCTAAGGTCTTCATGATTTTCCTAAAACTTGTATAATCTTCCTTTATCCTTCAGCCTTGCTTCTAATATCTATCTCTTCTTCTATTTCTATATTATTTTCTTCTTGGCCCTTTTAAATTTTTCTCCCTGAGGATAAATTTTCTCTATTGAGGGGATATTTACAGTATATAATTTTTTGGTTTGTTCATTATTTTATTATAGAATTACAAATCTTGTTACTATGATTAAAAATGGCAAATTAATAGTTACCACAGTTTATTATTTTCTAGGTTGTCCCATATACTATTGTTATAACCGATTGCATTACTTTCCCCCAAGGTAACATAGTTGTTCTAATCTGTTGTTCTTCGTAGTATACCAAGACTGAGATTGCTTGAGGGTCATAAACAATATTATAGGCCAACACAAAAGAACCAGGAGCCAGGCCAAATAGACACCAGTTTCTCATCTCCAATAAACTGAAGAGGTAGGATCTTATAACAAACTCAAAGCCAATAGCCAGCTACACTTAGAAGACATCTCTGAAAAGTAGTCATTTCCTGAGGAGTTCTCAATACTAGAAATAAAGTTACCTACCATAAGCAATTTACAAGCATCAACACAGAAATGAATCTAAAAAGAGTAGAAAATGAGAAAACACGGTAGCAGGATGCAACCCCAGACTTCCAGCTCACCAGAGGCAAACCCAGGAGGACACTGAGGTGAAACAGTTCAAAAGCCTGAACTCTCTGAAATGGTGAAAAACTAACAAAGCAGTTGATTGGCAGGCTAGAAAAACTCAAATTAGAAATAATTTCTCAGATAACTATAAAGATGGTGACCATAATGAAAGACACAGTCAGTGACATTAGAGCAGACACAGAGGAGCTTATGAAAATGAATGCCCAACATAGAAAAGAAATGAAATCCATGAAACAGATTCAAATAGAGATCCAAGAGATTAAAAATTCTATTGAAAGTATATGCAGCAGAATCAATCAATGTGAGGACAGAATATCAGTTCTAGAAGACAAGTTTGTGATTAAAAATCATAAAAGATTTCTCAAAAATAGCCCAGGACCACAAAAAAATCAACTCAACAGTTGCCAGATGCTGCAAATAAGAATAACATAAGACTGATTGCAGTTAATGAAAAAGGAGATAGCAAAAAGTGACATTAAAAAAAATATTCACCAAAGTAATGGCAGAAAACTTCCCAAGCAGGGAAAAAGAATTTGACAAACGGATAAATGAGGCACATAGAACTCCAACTAGCCATGAATGAACAAACAAAAAAGGCCTACATCAAGGCATATAATAGTCAAGATTCCAGAAATTCAACACAAGAACAGAATATTAAAAGAAGTTAGAATGTTGACTTCCAGGAAGATGGCAGAGTGGTGAACAGCAGGAAACAGCTGCTCCAAGATTTGGTGTCCAAAAGATGGGATATAGCAATGTGAGGAAGAGAAGAAGCAGGGAAGTAGGTCCCCAGGACCCAGGAAGGATCTGGAGAAAGAACTGAAGCCCATGGGAGAGCAAAGAGACAGACCAGCAATCTGTGCTTTATCCCTGAGCCCTGACACATTGCATGGGAGGGGTAACTAGAACCTGACACGTGGTTACTAATGGTGACCCCAGAGGCCTAAATAGGGAAATGTACCAGTGGGACAGAGCAGGGGATGCAGTAGACTGCAGTGGATGGTGAGTTATTTGGGTTGAGACATCCCCAGGAGAGGGCAACTGGCTGGTAGCCATCTTGAAGAGAGGCCAACTGAGATGAGAGCCCAGAACAGCTGTGGGCTGGCTCCACCTACCAGCTGCCAGTGTCAGGGTGAGGCTGCTGAATTCAAGTCAGGAGGAAGTAAAAAAACTGAGTTCAAACTGGCAGGGAGCCAAGTTCAAGCTGGCAGGAGACACACAGTGTGTTGTAAGCTGAACAAATTGGGTTTCAGCTTCCCATCCAGAAACCAGCCTGAACTTCAGTGGAACTAACGGTGCAGTCTTCCTGGGATTATTCACTACGCAGCCATAAAACTATGACTGGCTTGCCAGGATTAATCAACACAAATCTGGACTCTGGACTCTGTCTGTCCACTTTGTCTACCAGTGACTGCAGAGACATGCCTTAAAGTAGACACTTTTTTCTCATTTTCAACTTTATTTTTCATATATATATATTTTTTGTACCAGGGATCAAACTCACAACCTTGTGGCTGCCAGGCAGGCACTTATGCCACTGAGCTAAATCCCCAGCCCTATTTTTTGAGACAGGGTCTCACTATGTGGTTCAGGCTGGCCTTGAACTCACTTTGTAGTGCAGGCTGGTCTCAAACTCACAATGATCCTCCTGCCTCAGCCTCCTGAGTGCTGGGATTAAAGATGTGCAACACCACACCTGGCTTTTATTTGTTTTATTCTGCTTTGCTTTGCTTTTTCTTTATTGTTTGCTCCTATTCGTGAGTGTGAACATTGTTCCTAGTGTTGTTGTTATTGTTGTTCTATTCTGTTCTTATTTTAATTTCTTCCTTCTTTGTTTCCCCCATCTACTTCTCCAATTTCCCAAAGGTTGCATAATCTTCCCTTGTCCCCCAACCTTGTTTCTAATCTCTTCTCTATTTTTCCCCCAGCCTCTTTTAAATTCCCTCCCCTGAGAGTAAAATTGCCTGAGGGCTTATTTACTGTATGAAATTTTTGGTTTGTTTTAGATTTCATTATATAACCATAAATCCAGTTCATATGGTTAAAGATGGAAAAATAGTAGTTACCACAGTTTGTCATTTTCTAGGCTGACTTTGATGCTACTGTTACTGCTGATTGTACTACTTTAGCAAAGATGACATAGTTGTTCCAATCAGTTGTTATTCCTGGTATGCAATGACTGAGAGTGCCTGAGAGTCATAAAAAAATTATATCCCAGGGCCAAAGAACCAGAGGCTAGGCCAAATAGACCACAACTTCTCATCCACAATAAATAGAAGAGGTAGGATCTTGCAACAGACTCAAAATCCAAAAGCCAACTATACGTAGAAGACATCTCTGAAAAGTAGTCATTTGCTAAGAGTTCTGAATACTAGCAATAAAGCTACTTTCCATAAGCAATTTACAAGCATCAACCCAGGAATTAAACTAAAAAGAACAAGGGAAAGATAATGAGAAGACATGGAAGCAGGATGAAACCACAGACTTCCAGCTCACCAAAAGCAAACCCAGGGATCAATGAGTTGGGACAATTCAAAAGCCACCCACTTGGACTCTCTGAAGTACTAACAGCAGAAATATCAAAACAGATAAATGAAGCTCTAGAAAAAATCAAAACAGAAATAATTTCTCAGATAACTACAGAGATGGTGGCCATAATGGAAGATGTAGTTAGTGACTCTGTAACAGATAAATATATATTTTAAAAGCAGACCTTAGAAAAATGATGGAAACCATGAATGCCCAACATAGGAAAGGAAGGGAATCCATGAAACAGAGTCAAACAGATATCCAGGAGATTTTTTAAAAATTCATTGAAAGTATACACAGCAGAATGAACCAATGTGAGCACAGAATATCAGACATAGAAGAAGACAAAATTGTACTTAGTTATCATGAAAAGAAAGATTTCTTTAAAATAGAATCAAGCCACAAAATATGAATACAACAACTGCTAGAAGGCAGAAAGAAGAATAACATAGGGTTGGTCAGAGTCAATGAAAAAGCAGGTGGTTACACAAATGAAGTAAAAAAACCTGTTCACAGTAGTGGCAAAAAATTTGCAAGCACAGAAAAAGAATTTGATATAGAGATAAGCAAGGCGTATAAAACTTCATTAACCATGAACAAACAAAAAAATCTATGTCAAGGCATATAATAGTCAAGATTCCAAAAATTCAACACAAACAAAATATTAAAAGCTGTTAGAGAAAAGAAAAAAATCACCTATAAAGGAAAGTCCATCAGAATCACAGCAGACTTATCAACACAAACCATGAAGTCAAGAGGAGCTTGGAGTGAAGTGTTTCACCCTGAAAGCAAACAACCTCAAAGACAGATTGATGTACACTGCAAAACTATCTTTCAAAATTGGTAGATAAATAAGATGCTTCCACAACAAAGAACACCTGAAGAAATTTATGACCAAAAAAGCAGTAATCCAAAACGTTCTGAAGGACATTCTAGAAAGAGATAACAAGGACTGCAACTCCATGAAGAAAAATAACCTCTTAAACAAATGGTACTGGTAAAACTGGCTTTTCACAAGCCAAAGATTAAAACTAGATCCGTATCTTTTTTTTTTTCCCCTCGGTACCAGGGATTGAACTCACCAGTAGGTGCTTAAGGCACTGAGCCAAACTCCCGGACCCATAGATCCATATCTTTTACCATGCAATAGAATAAACAAAAATGAATCAAAGATCTAAGTATTAAAACAGAAATACTAAATTTGCTGGAAGATAGAATAGGTAGAACTCTTCAAGACATAGGGGTAGACAAAGACTTTACAAACAAAACCTTAATTGCACAGGAAATATTACAAAGAATCTACAACTGGGATCTCATCATATTAAAAAGCTTTTGCACAGAAAAAAAAAACACTAACAGAGTGAAGAGACAGCCCACAATTTGTTTTTTTTATTTTTTATTTTTTATTTAAGAGAAAATAGATACAAAAGATAGAAACAAAAATCAAAAAAGACAGACAAACAACAACAACAGATCTGATACGATAACATTGTAGGTTTACACACTGAGGTGGTTGAAGTTTGACAGTAGTTACAATATTGCATGTCGTTACCTTCATAGGGGTTGATCATATTGACAGATATAGACATGTAAGATTTATCAATTCAGTTATATTAACTTTTCTTTTTCAATAACTATTGTATTTAGCAATACGAGTTTTTTTTAAACTGTCTTATTTATGCATATTTGTAAATTTATGTCTTTTTCCTTTTCTCTTCCTTCCTTCCTTTCGCCTTAGAATACCTCTTGTTATTATTGAAATACCTACCCATAACATCAGGTCTAATGTAACCAAGTGAAATAGTTCAGAGTGAAACCAATAAAGCATAAAAGAATGGTCATACATAAGAGAAACAAAAAACTAAAGAGATCAGCAAACAACAAC